>JAHZNI010001969.1:0-19895 GCA_027744415.1 Seira ritae | reverse complement strand
CCAATACGGTCGATACGTGAATTCAAACAAAGACGTTGTTTACGATAAACAATACGCGAATCGGATCATTAGAGATATTGACGACTGTAATGGCTCCAATTCACTTCGAACGTCCTCAATAATTTTACTTTTGTGTACGTCTCTGGTTGCCCTAGTTGGTGGCCTTAGAGCCATGTAAGTCTGATGAAGCACAAAAACACTGCAATTCATTCCTTACCTGGAGCTTTCTTACAGATGTACCTTTGGGTACTATTCCCATGAAATTGTTTACTGTAATAATATACCTAGTTTTTTTTGTTGTTTTTCAATCAATTTTTAGAATCAGAATGATTGATATCTTGTTTTGAGGAATGAGAAATACTGTAATTAGGATTCATTCAATTCCATGCCATACCTACTAGTATGTATGTGAGTAGTGAGTAGGCGTATAAGTCAGCTCTTTTATTCTTGGTTTGTTTACTAGATTTTTAATGTACAGAGGTAACAAATGATCTGTGTCGCTTCGAAATAATGGATGAGAAAATGCCGAATGATTTGGAATACGTAAACAAAGTGTCAGTTGACAGGCTTCAAACATTCCATTATTTTGCAAATGTGACATTTCTAACCGGTAATCAGTATTAAAGAATTTTTAAATTGGATGTGGAGTGAGTATTCCACTCAGTGTATGACAAAATATTCACGGTTTGTGGAGACAAATTACATTAGATTTTTACTAGGCAAGTATGTAATAGGTATGTATTAGACTGTCTTTGTGCCTTCTCTAAAGAAATATATTTACTCTGTAAACAAGTTTTATGAAATTTCGTTGTTGGAACAATAATGCAAATGCTAAATTTACGAATTATTCGCCCAATTCCCTTCATCATCTATGAAGTATGCCAAATAAAGAGACCAGTAATTACCAAATACAATGAATAAAACCAGCAAAATATCTTTAATTTTATAATATCTGTATTAATGATAATAAACATTACAAATGTAGGGGTTCATTTGAAAGGAGAAATTAGTGAAAATGTAAATTACCTTTATGAAATGAAATCTCATAAATTCGAATTGATTGTGCGAACGCTCTGTTGAGGTAATAACCAACGTAAGATAACCTTTCACCAACTTTGCTATAGACGCTCTTATGAATCCTTTTAAGAGTTTTTTGAATCCGAATAGCTGAAAAAGTTTTTTCTCGCTATTATTACTCTTTAGAATTTTCACTTAAAGAAGAGGTGAAAACTGAAAAGTAAAAATGAAAATAGACACTTTCACGCGCGTATTAATTTGCTAAAGTTGAAGGGTTTAATTCATAAACTTTGGTATCATTGTTGATGATGACGCTGAACTTCTGACTTCTGCTCTGCTATGAAAGGATTCCCCTTCTCTTTTATTATGACATCTTACATTGAATGGTAGATAATAAAATAGATGTGGAATAGAATCAGTCATCCAGCCAGTGGAAAAGTCATTGGTTGCTTGGATGAACATCGTCAGCAAGGAGCATCTATCTTCGATTTGCTTTTTTTGTAACAATTTGTTGCTTTCATAAACATTAGTGATTCCCAGAATGATTGAATTGTGTTCCTTTCTGTTTGACTTTCTCCTTCCTCTTCTTCCTTATTGTTGAGGAATCCGCAACGTTTCCGTCCTCCGGGCTTTACGAAATATGCTGTGTAAAGGAAGGGAAGCTGAATGGGACATAGCATTCCTTCATGTGGAAAGCAAAGCTTTTGGACAAAGATACATATTTTGGCTCACCGTAACTGCAAACCTTTTTTCTGGATTGTCACACAATCGACATCATTAACTACTGAATGAAGAGCGACAGCTGTGAGACTTCTCAGAGAAAAGGGGACACAGAGGAAATGAAAGACCACTGACCATTACATCCCTTTTTCTGTATCTGTCCGCACTATATATAATTTCTTCCAGAGGAGCAAATCTCTTGAGAAAACTGGAAACCTACAAATTTATTCAACAGACTTGGTTCGTGGTCGGGAAGGAAGACGTTGTGTTGCAGTTGCAGGTATTCGTCGTAAAATGATTCAGCTATCCATAAATTATTATAGTTGTAAAAAACTAACAATCTTTGGTCCTTTAAAAACCTTCATTCTAAATGTTAAAATCAAGTTTAATATTATTTTTTAGATAAATCCAGCTAATTGAACAAATGGTGGTTAAAACCGCATTTTGAACTAAAATTGGAAATCAGTGCAAAAGTGTGTGGCGAAATAAAGAAGAGTATAAATTCGATGGGTAGGAAATGAAAATTCTCTTTTTCTGAAAATTTTAACGCAATTTTTAGGTACAAAAGCACTTGAAACATGGTCGTATTACTTATGTACATACATACATGCATGCATACACCCTCTCTCAAGAATCCTGCATTTTCTAAAAAAAATCAGGCTGATGTCAGCATTTAGAAGCAATTCATTTTTATGATTATGTTTTAGTGACTGAAGAGCATATTATGGAAAATTCTATGCTATGGTCGATTAGGGCCTTCTTGATACAAACTGAATGAAAGTTTTCTCTGTTTTCTTATAAAAGCACATCTTACTCCCAAAGGAGCCCCTTCAGCGGAAAAGGGAGGGAAAGAAGGAAGACAGTTTTATTCATTTACTTTTCTACATCATATTCAATAAAAAGAATAGCAACTGCAGCATTGACCTCTTCTTGCCGAATCCAATCTTTCTTCAGCGTTTTGCACAAAGTTTCCAGTTGTGTGGGTACACAAAAAATTACATATTATTTGAGTTGCTAAAAAGCAAAACGCTCCTTCTTTTTTTGTGGACTTTGCAGAGGTGGCCTGGGTGAGGAGGGAGTTGGTTGTTAGTTTACATTGAAAACATGTTTGTTTGCTTCTTACATAGGCACATACGTCTCCCCAACCAAACAAATATGTACATATTTTTTTTTGGAAGAAGCCACTAAAGCCAAGGCAGTATCAGTCATTCTACCAGATAAAGTGAGTGATTTTTATTCAAGCACGTTCAATCAAGCGAGAGCATCTCTTACATTTTAGTATTTTCCTTAAATGGAAAAGCCCAGTGGTCCGATTTCCGACTAATTTCAAGCAAACTAAAGGAATTTGCGAGTTTTATCATTACTTTTAAATAAAATACATACGAAACAACTTATCATGCCCCGAACTGGGTTGAAATGCACGCCATGAGATTCAAACTGTAAGACACCAAATAAAATATTTTCTCTTTACATTCCTGAGATACGTGCTATCACGTACTCTGAGCGAAGAGGCTTCTCTTAAAAACAAAACAGAGTGAGCAAGAGAAAAACTTTCATCCTATGTATCTTGTTTCTTTTTGGTACGCAGAGCGTATGCATGTAGGTACAAGTTGTTCCTCAGTGAGCAATGAAAGAACTACGAGAAATTGACTAGATACATTTATTAAGTCACTAATAACTGCCTTAAAGCATATTTAATCGGCGGAGAATTAAAAACGTTTTGCACAATCCTCGATCCTCCTGTTTTGTATAACCTTTTGAGCTTGCCCCACTGACACTCGCACGGAAATAGGGTTAGATAAGGTGGATGTGTACACAATGCCCTCAGGAAAACTGCTTTGCTCTGTTTGGCTATTTGTGGACGTTTTATGAAATCGTGCCGCTTTTATGTTATTTTCGTTTTTCTATTTCGTAATCTCAAAAATGAAAGTTCATTCATGAAGAATATACATTATGTATCTTGCAGCAAATAAAATAGTGGGTCAGCCTTCATTTATCAAATTATTCTGTAATCCTTTGCTTAATTAACTAAATTTAGAAAACCTTTGCATTAGAAATATACTACTAACAAAATATTATTTAAAATTCTGCAAAAAAAAAGCATTTTTCTTTTCATTATTTTAATTTCAAAACTCGAATTTCATGCTACGATAATGCACGTGTTTGCAAGTCGTCAAGAAGTATTTCAATTCTCCCTCTGTTTTTATCATGAGCTAACTGGGTTACCTATTAAAATCAATATGCAATAAATTCGCGAGTTTAAATTCCAATAAATCAACGCAATAGTAAATCAACGCATAAGACACTAGACTAGAAGAGAAAGCTGGGTCTAGTCTGGTCTGTGACTAGTGGCTACAGACTGGCCGATTTCATTTTCCCAACTCTTACTCTTGCTAACCAACATCTCCGCTCCATTATCAAGGGCTAACAAGTGAGAAGTGAAACGTGATGCTGCTACAAACAAATTGTAATCTATCAAAATAGGAGAATGAGACTATACTTGCTACTGAAGCTACTGGGTTGGGTTGGAGTTTCTTCAGTATGGTTATTAAAATGCTGTTTGACTAAATAGATTAACTAACAATCGAGAATAACTGAGAGCATAATATACCACGTAAAAATGCTCCATTGTAAAAGTATTTGTAGATCTGGTCGATTTAATAATGTATTAATAATAAATTCCTCGTCGTTTTAATTTCATTGTGGCTTGTCCAAAGACTTCTCTAAAAAGAATTTAAATATTTTCAATTAACGTAGTAGTATTCATGTATTCTAATTAAAAATTATTTACCTTTAATTTTCAATACGCCGCAATGTAACTATTTGACTTAAGTATTTAGTTACAAACTGCCGTTAGTCTATGAAATAATGATGCCACATGTTCTATTAAGTAATTTTAAGTTCGAGTCAGAAAATTAAGGCATAAAACAGAAGTGAATGAATAAGAAATCAAAACTGAAAATCAGCCAAGTCAACTTACGAGTTTTTGGAAGAGCGGAAGAGGAAATCTCAAGTCACATCGAATTCTGCCCTTTCCCTGTTCTTTTCCAATTTTGTAGTTTTAGGACGTTTTTCGGTGGCGACCAACCCGCATTAGCATATACTTGGAAACATGAAAGGCTAAAAATGTAGAGTGAAGACCAGACCAGACTAAACTAATACAAGAGTAGCGGCACGATGTAAAATAAAGGATTCAAGTAGCACCAACAAAAACCACGAATAGAAGTGAATGTAAAATAATTTCTGGTTTCAAGTCAATGTAGTGAAAAGTATTGAGTAGGAGATAGAGGAAGAGAACCCTTTTCCTCACTTTTGCCTATCTACTTTAAACTTCCAAGGGAGTCCTTTGTATGTGAAAGCATTTGTCGGTAAGTTTTCAGGCTTACACCTCCGGCGACTCCATTGATTCCATCTTCCTCTATTCAAATTTCTCGTGATTTACTATTCCCAGCTTTGAACAGATAAACGCGTTGTCGTGTACCTTTTCCGCTACAAAATCTTTGCAAAACAGCTATGATAGCTCTACTTAAGTACATGCAATAGGTATATACATAAGTGCACTCAACAGATTTACCAAAATGATGGTTAAACAAGCTCTTTACTAAAGCTCATGTTATTTATGTAATGCAAATCAAATGTCTCTCGTGCGTAGGGTACATATTGCAGTGAGTTCTACTTTTGCACCAGTTAAGTAAGTGGGGAACAGTAAAGATGTGCTATTGAATCATCAATGTGCAGCCAACACTCTAGGGGGCCCGGAATATGCATTAATGAAATTCAGTGTCGATATTCAGTAAATTAAACTAGAATCCCTAACTCACAACATTTAAATATGGCAGTGGTAGTGGTCGCAGTAGCATTATAAAACTAAGTGTACATTACTTATACATATCTGTTCAATGACATTTAAAGTAAATAACCAACTTCAGAGAAAAAATTGAACCAGGAACGAACGAATTCGACAGAAGCAAAAACACCTTTTCCAACAAGCGTAAGGTTCCTTTGATTCATGAATCATAATATCTACCTAATAGATACAATGTTACAGTGTACATATATTCTGTGAGAAAGCGATAAATGGGATGAGATTTTTAATAAAGGGGGAAAGAGAAGAAGCCAATATAATGGCTATTACCCTTCTTAACTAGGAAAATTGAATTTTCACGGCTTCTACCCCTTCTCTGAAAGCGTTAATTTTAAAACGAAAGACGAGTGCCTCTTTCACTTTTCATTTTCCTCATTTACTCCTCATCTGCCATCGCCAACTATCACTCACTTTAATTTATACTGTGTACACACATGCACTCACTCACTCACTCAGAATTTTCAGCAGGGTAGGAGGGAACGGCGGCGGAACTGATATTATACACAGCTCGCTTTTCCTCCTCTACCGCTGACACCACCACCACGGGCTCATCAAAAGGAGTTGTCATCATCATACCTAATGCATATTTAGTTGGCATATGTATGCACACTCTCTGAGCAAAGGCGATAGTAAACGAAGGAAGCAGTTCCAGAGCTGTTATCAGGCTTTCTAGGAAACGAGAGGAGAAAGCCAAATGACATTAATGAGAGATGGGATTGCTGGATGGATGGAATTACTGATGGCCAGGCATGTCAATGATCTTTCCTGTCTCGTTCAATTTTCTTAACACAGGAAGAGAGAACCATAAGACTTTTCACTTTCAGGTATTTGAATACGCAAGCTGTGAAACATTAATAATGATAGCTTTCATGGTGGAAAAAATAATAATTTTGTGAGAGCCATTTAAAGGGGACCTTTTAAAGTGAAAATATGCATAAAATGTGCACTGCCTTTTCTCATCGTCATATTTCCACTGTCTGTAGGCTCCCCTTTCAGGTTCATCATATAATGCAGTCCGTGTACATACGCATCAAAGAAAACCTTGAGTCTAGTAATGGAATCAAAGAATGATGACTTTTTTTGAGTGGAACTCTCTTGCTTTTACTTACTTTTCCTCATAGTCAACATCTTTCCACTCTGTATTTTCTAGCTTTACGATATGATTCTTTGTGTTCTTAGGAGCTGGAGCGGTAGTAAAAGGAGGAAAAAAGATTGTAATTCTCTCGTGGGAAAATAGAATTTTCGATATTATCAGACCCACTGCTGTCCAAAAAAACCAACGAGGTGAACAGGGAAAGAGAGATTGAACAGAAACTAGTTCTCGATTGGTTTTATTCTTTTCCTGGGAGTTAGTCTCGACAGGGCAAAAAAATAAGCATGAGAGTACAATACAAGCATAATATTGTACTTTTCCTTCCTTCCTTCCTTCTTCGCCCCAACAACCCTAAAGAAATGAAAACAAGTGAAAAGATCAAGTGAAAGGTGGGAAAAAATGTGAAGTCATTGGGGAAAGGGAAAAGTAGGGAAAAATTCTTTTCGTTAATGCATAAGGTTTATGATGATGAGGTGGATATGACCTGCTATTGAATCATTCCTTTTTTCCATCAAATGTGCCTTTAGCTTCATTACAATGAATGATGTCGGTGGGGGTTTTGAGAGCAGAAAAAAACTAAATTCAACAGCATAAATTGTAGATCTCTCAATGGCAAGGGAAAAAGGTTTGAAAGGAAGAAATGCAAGAAAAGAAAGTTGGAGTTCCATGAAAGGTACGTGGAGGGATGCAGGACAGATCAACGTTCGGTTGGTTTCTTTCTATGTGTAGGGGAGCAATGTGTAGAGACAAGAATGGGATTTGGTGAGAGGGAATAAAAAAGGATAATATGTTTTTTGTTGTCAGTTACACGGGATTCTTGAATAAAGCCACGAGGAGAGCTAACAAGTCATGCTAGCACTTTTGTAAGGAAAAGAACATGCCAAGAACTGGAATGGAATGAAGTTTTTTGATTAAGGGAAAGAGAGAAACCAAGTTATCACCAAAGCATAACCATCATAAAGAGGCCGAAGAATAATGAAGTAGTGGCTTTGAAAAGCAGCGCATGTACGGACAAAAAAAATCACAAAAGAACTAGAAATGACTCAAATAAAATAATTGCGTTGCATTGCAGGTATACCAATAAAAAACTTGAAAGATTTTAAATGCTCACCTCAAAGCTCCCAGATATTTAAAGGCATAGCAAGTAACGTTGATTCGCCCACATGAACAAAAAAAGGATAATGGAGATGGTACGAGATGTTAAATAATTTATTCAAATGATGTGCAGGAGAAGGAAAAATACTAAATTATTGCCACTACTACACCCACTCAAAAATGATCACAGAAAAGTTGTGATTCAAAGTTTCGCTCTGTGGAGGTGCTTTCTCAAAAAGTCAGCCACATGTCTACATTAAAAGGGAGCATTTATTAAGATTTTCCCTAGAAAGGACCTTAAGTAAACATGGACAGGCCCCATCCATATATTCAGACTAGAGGAAAGTGTATTTTCAACTATCGTGCTATTATTAGAGCGGAACTAGTTTCATTTCACTTTTAAGGACTCTTCGTCATCTAATCAAAATGCTACTTTGAGATACGTACCTCAAGTCCAAAATATATCAGAGAAAGAACATGGCAAGATGGATGATATATCATTACTTACTTCGATTCATTTTCTTTAGACAGAGAGGGGCGATATGTACCTACCCAAACTACACAGATTTGGGAGGTTACGATCCGACGCTATAAACGGATAAGTTTTCCAGTAATTCAGATAAATATCATACTACATCAACATAGCCTACTTGTTGTGCTGGGAAGACAGGCGCGCGATGAATGTGAAGGGATTTTTTTTTCAATAACAACAAACTGGAGTGGAATATGAATCACGACGTTTCTGAATTTGCGAGAAACTAATCAAAAACTAGAAAAAAATTCTACTTATTGAGGGATTATTATTTGCAAAGTTTTTTTTCGAAATGGAAAAGTCCGTACCCAAACTAGAATACTACCACAACAAACAAGCTTCACAAAACTGAAGGATCTTTTGGCAACTTCTCCGCAGCTCGCATTTTTCCTCTGATTTTTATATGATATTAAATGAATATACGTATATTAGACATATATGTATGTGCATAGCTTCATGCTATCATATAGAAATATTTTTCGTAAGATTTCTTCAGTGGTGGTGTTGTCTTAAATCTGCAGTAGAGTTTTATGCCCGGCTCGGATTTATCCGTTTCCCTATACTTTTCACCATCACTTTTCGTTTGAAACGATAGTGAGTCCTAGAGCAGCTCATCCCTTGCCCATAATAATTTATGAGAGTTGAAAATTTTTTCGTTGAAATGGGAAAAGGGGAACTATGAGGATGAGAAGTAAGGGAGAGCCGGTGAAAGCAGGGAAAGTCACTTACCGTAATAGATTCTAAATTGGTTACTAAGTTTTCGAATTGGAAGAGATGAGAAACGCTTGAGTAGATGAATTATTTACTGACATTTGTCAATGTTCATAGTGTAGGCTTTTGTTGCCCAACACTTCAGCGGTGGTGAAACTATGCTATGCCAAGAGCCGGCAGTAAGAGCAGTACCGTACCATCAATCTGCATGAAGTCATGTTCTATCCCGTTCCGGCTCATTCGGAACTTTTTATTGGGAACTTGCCTTTGTGCTATCTTAGTTTGGCCTAGAAACTTTTTCAAAAGTCTATGCAACACTTTCAGATTCGGGCGGAGAAAGGGCAAGAATATCTCGAGTGGAATGAAAAATTGTAACACAATGTATCAAACTTAACTTCACGAATTTGAAGAATTGTCGCAGACAGACAGCTTGCTATTCGACCCCGTCTGTTGTATTGTAAATTTGTCTCGGGCTTTATAAATTCTTTCTTATTGAACTTAACTTTAAAATATGTTCGTTTTTTGATGACACTATTGCATAAAACAAATAGAAATATGAATTAAATTAATTGATAATTGTAAAATTTACTCTACAGAATAAACGAAAAGATCTAGACGAAGTCCTAGAAAAGAATTTATTTTTTAAATAAATGATGACATACCTAACTGCGTAGGAGCTTTATAATTGAACTTATTAAATCTGTCTACCACATACAAATATGAATCTAAGTGAAAGTAAACTTATGGTTACTCAGTATAAGTATATAAGTAAGTAAGTAAGTATATAAGTATAAGTGTATAAGTATAAGTAAACTCAGCCAATCTCAAAACCGTTAGAAATTCAGATTCAGGAGCACCACTGGTAAGTTAGAAGCAGATACGGGGTTGGCCATAATTACATAATAAATTATCTCCGTGTGATGCTACCATCCAGATGAAAAATGCATTCCGTCTAGTTATGCATGTTACGGTTCTTAAGAGATACGCAAAACGGAACGTCCATAATTTTATCACTTACGTGTGGCTCACATAAGATAAAAAGCGAGGCAGGAAGCAATGGGTTTTTAAGAGAAAAAGACTCGTGTATTTTTTCGAATCCATTTCCTGCGTTTTTTTATCAAATTAATAATGCACATCTACCTGAGATCCCCAGAGAAAAGGAATATGACAGTTTTAATGCATGATAATGAGGAGCACGGCTTATCTCTATGACTTTTCCCGGACTTCCATGTCGTATCTTCTCAGGTTGACTGTGTGGATTCGAGTGCAGTGGTAGGTCGGGGAGTGTGGTAAAAGAAGGGATATAACTTTGTCACAGGGGAAACCCAAAAGGAGTGCTAAACTCCAAGGCAGCAGACGTCGGTCGACAGTCGACAGGAGAAAGGGATAAGGAAAGAAGACATTAGAAGCTATGAGAAGTATGCACATTCCCGCCAACAAAAGAGAAAAAAATATGTATTAAAAAGAAAAGGATCAACATTCTTTTACGACTTTCACATTTCCTTCCCGTTCCCTAGATTATGCTGATGGCACTCGAGATCTTCTGTTGAGATGCAAATCTGTTCCTTAAAATGAATTTACGTGTGTTTCGCCTAATCTCAATCTCATCCTTTATATTCTCAACGCTGACTACTACAGCAGCATCAACATTGCACGAAGGTATAAAGATCACAAGCGACCGTAACAGAAAAAATACTGGAAGGAAAACAAAAAAATTGTTTGACGATAAAAAATCTGAGGGAAAGTAATCGGGGAAAATGAAATGAAAGGTCCCATTATATGCCCACAAGGAAAATAAGCGGAGACAGAGAAAACCCATTACTTTCCATTTTCCAAAAATCATTTCTAAAATGCAAACGAGAAAGCAACAACTCTTTAAAACCCCTGAAAAGGAAGGACGTGCATTGTGTATAAAAAAAACAAATAAAAATGCATCTAAAACCGTCAACGGTCGTGTATTTAAGTAGTAATAAAATTATATTATGGTGTATGCCATCATATTATATTAAATCCTTCATATAACAACAAACACGCGCATCTATTTGCAGAGACACTTGCTTCACAGAACCTTTTGCAAATGCGCAGAGTTCGTAAATCCGTTTTATTGTATTATCAAGCGTGATCAAACTCAGGCATGCAGCTTGGCATGCATAAATCTGGATTTTCCCAGTGCGTTTTTTGTCTGATTACACACGCATGGACTTTTCTTTTAAAAAATAAGCTGATATAAAAGAAACTTTTCCAGAGCGTGATGAGATTTTATAATCAGAGCCTTAGTGTTCACACTCAAGTTAATTTTTACCTTACCTTTTTTAACAAGGCTTTTTGTTATGTTCCTCCACGGACTTAGGAAAATGCAAGTGGCTCTAAATAATAATGATAACCACGAAAAGTCGGGCACACTTCCTTCTTAAATAAACATTTTAAAGTTTAAGGTGCGCGCATGGACGGCGTTTCCTCAGAAAAGGAACCGCAACCAAAGTTCTTTTTTTCGGTGGTGGTGAGGAGGGAAGTACCACTCTTCAAACAGAATGCTCATTGCCTCTATAGTAAAGCCACACTGTGTCGTGTTTTATGTCAAAATATGGGTCATTACTGTAGAGAAAATAGGCGATTTGAGCAACAACTGCTCCATAAGACCATTACACATTATACGGGCTTGCTTACTGCGGTGGTGGCAGTAGCGTGTTTATACAAGACTTCAACCACTACACCACCGCATAAAATGGCAAAACGTTGGTCGTTACAGCCTATTGTTGTTTTTACTGGGTTGTGCATGAACTTGATAAGTTTTTACTGACGGAACATGATGTTCCTCTATACAAAATATAACCTTCATAAACCATTAAATTATACAAAGGGAAAAGTATGAAAGTTCTATCATTGCCATTTCCATACACACTTCATAAACATAATGAACGAAACAGGCAGAGAGACCAAAAAATGACTATGAGAAACCAGATATCATCATGAAGGAAAAACTATAATGGTCCCTTGGCTTCGGTTTAGAGGCTCTCTGGCTCTGCTCAACATCAGCTCCAGAAGAATCTCACTTTCTCTGCGTCCAAACAAAATTGAAGGGCCATACTCCATGTTTATATAAGCTGCAGTAATAATAGCCATTGGGTTTCTCTTCCTCCCTCCATCCCCATTACTCGACGAGCCTGTTAGTTAAAAATACTGAAAATCTAAGCCTGATGAATATGGGAAAGCAACAAAAAGATACATGGTTTCGATGCAGTTTACATGCAGAATCGTACACGCATAAAAATCATCTTTCCTATCATCATGTTGCGTGTAATGTGTTCATAATGCAAAAACGACATAGATAATGGGTGCGCAGGGAAAATCAGCTTATAGGGCAATGCAAACAATAAAAAGCATCTGGTTTTTGTATTCAGGCCAGCGGAACAAAAAATATAGGGAGAGTCTCTCCGCATCGAATTTATGGTTTATGCAATGCAATATCTTACATCACTTACACTTTGCTGGTAACGGGCAGACTATGAACATAACGGAAGGAAATAATTTTGGAATGATATGAGTGAAATGTCTGCCCTTATTAAAGTTGATGGAGCTGTAGCATTGCTCCATGATGCAGAATGCCCCGAAAATGAGCTTGAAACTGGAACGAGCAGACTGAGATAAGCTTACTCCAGCAACAAATGCGAATTACTTTGGAAGGCGAAAATTCATAACTCCACATAGGCATCGACAGCTCACATGTCTGCTCAATTTATTTATTTTTTGGTTTTATATGCGCAAGATCGCACCATGTATCGAATAAATGGTGCAAAACTTGGAGGATCTTCAGTTACTTATTGCTTTTTAAAAAGGTTGTAATACCCTTTCTTGCTTGCTACGCAAGAGGAATCTAGCTACCGTCAGCTTTAGCTTTCTCCATGTTGTATTTGTATGCGCCGTGCAGAAATTATGCAAAAAATTTTATTCTGGCGGCGTAAAATGTGTGGTCAACCATAAATTTTTTTGTGGAGGAATGACAAGACAACCGTGAAGAATAAGATGTGCTTCTCTGGTGGTGGTGGTTGGAGGAGTGTAGTAGGAGTAGGAGTAGGTGCTTTTCACAAAAGTATCGTGCCATTACCCTCGCTTTCATACTTTTCGTTTCACTTTCAATGTATCTTTTTTGCCACTTTTCTCTTTAAAAACCAAAAAATCGCTTCTAGCGGTTCGGGATAATGTTTATTATGGCACAGCCAGCATACCTTGGTCGCTCTAGCTTTCTTGACGCGATTCTGGTAAAAAATTGAATGTCTGACAAAGCACCCTTCTTTATGCATGTTGGGATACTTGGACCCCAGCCCATTTGTAAAAAGGAACGGGAAAAGTCAAGCCAAAAACTTGGAGAGAATTTTTTGTTCCGCACAGAGCAAACCCGAAACAGCGAAAAGCTTGACTGGGAGGGAAAGTAAAAGCAAAAATGGAGCACGTTAAGATTCGTCTCGTAACAATTTTTTATTCGTAAAACACGCTGGATTCGATTTGAGCAGATAATATATCCTTTTCAATTTCGTTTTTAAGGGAGGAATCTGCACCACCACAAAGCACATGCATACATAGCTACTATTCTTCCGCTATCTGCTTTTTTATCCTATTGCTAACCATCACCAAACACATTTTTACTTTGATCACATAATTTTAACTTTAAGTAAAAAATGTATTTGATGTCTAGCTGGGCTTTAATCTTGCCAAGAACTTAAAATTCAAAATTAATGAGCAATTCCTTAGAGTAGGAAACCCTAAAAATAAGATTTTCCAAATGTGGAACATGGAAAATACAATAACAAGATACAAATTCCTTCCTTATCGAATCCTACAAAATAACTATTGAATGCGTGTTGCTCAATGTTCAAGCTTGCAACAACATGCAGTGGTGAATGAATGAAAAATATGGCAGGTAAAATATTTTTAGCAATAGTTTATCCTATGATTATTGCTACGTTTCCCTGTTTTAATGACATCAGTTAGTTTTCCAGTAAAAATAGATTGCCATCATTGGGTTACTTACATTTTGTGTGCATGTATTCCCAAACTGTGATGTTCCTTTTTCGCAGCGTAGGAGGTATTCAAAGCGATTTCTACCGTAAAATTCGCTAGGAAGTAAACATACAGATTTTTGTGTATGTATTAGTAATTGTGCCAGTCGACCATATAACTTGTAAGTACTTTTCTTTCATTATTCGGGAGATATTGGAGAAGACCATTCTGCACGCTTTGCTTGACTCGAATGGAATGGAGCTTAGTACATAGGGATTGCTAGTAATGAATCACACGCAAGTTTGGTCATTGGTCACAGGCCCGAGGATCGGATCATTGGAACCTCATGAAATTCTATTAAATACATGCATAACTGTTACAAAATATACTGCAGCCCTCAGCACATTTATGTGTACAGCTTATAAAATCTTTGAAATTTCAGCATGAAATTTAGAGGTTTAACTTAGAAATAAAATGCAAGTATTTAAGTGAACCGCCTTCACTAACTGCGTTTGGATGTGATACTTAAAAAATCTGATGCCGTTAATACTAGAACACAGAGGTATTAACAATAGCGTACCAGAATGATAACCATGTTGAAACGTAAAGTATTGTTTGATAACTTCAAAGCGCTCATATTTGTTCAAATAAAAAAATTTATTCACACTAAAATTTCCAAACAATAACCTTGCTCTTACTAGATTACTGTTAACCTAGATTACAGCTATCGACGGTTCACAGGATAATTTTTTAATCAATTTATTCAGATAGGTTCGACAAGAACATGAAACCACAAATCTCACAGTGGCACGCGTCCCATCATGACAAATGAACAAAATTTCTGTAATATAAATTAACTACCAAACTAAACTAATGTGGAATAGCGAGTAGAGGGTGAATGAAATCGTTTTTATAGTAATTCATGTATTTAGTTATGAATCAAAGGTTGGAGTTTCAATAAGATCAAATACAATGGATAATGATATTCCTTGAAACTCAATTTGTATAAGAAATCCCTACTAGATACTTCAATCGACAAAGTCTCTGAAAGAGAAGAGAATGGAATATGTATACATGCTTACTGCAACAACGTCACTTTTTTGTCTTCCATGGCCCCTCACTCTCTAACTGCGGTGAAGAGGGTGAAGTGAAGTTGAGCGGAAAAGAGAAAAGCATGGAAAAAGGTTCATTATGTGGACCTTTCTTTTCCCTTTTGATTTCCATTTCCTTTTCTCTCATTTTATTGGCCATTAGAGCGCATTATCATGTGGAATCAAATCAAATGTTCCCGAGTTAGTTGAGAAAGCTTAATTGTCTGGAAATTTGGATTACAGAAGAGAAAGTGGCAGTGAAGGAACTACTCTATGTATGGGAGAAGGGCCTAAAAAATTGCCTCCCTTTCTATCCCACATTCACAATTTCATATTATATTGGGAGGCTGGATGGCCTGCTTCACTTTTTCTACTTCATCTTCACTATTTTATAGCATTTCATACTTTTTCTTCAAGGAAAAAGTGGTTTTTTCCTTTTTCATCGAAGGGTAACGGTATTCGTGCCTATTTCAGAGCATACCTGTTCACTTCTTTTTTTTCTTTTACGGTTTCTCATATCATGCCACTTTTCCTCAATTTATTTAAGAACAGAGAGGTGTTGAGGAGAGTTTCTTTTTCACAAAGTCTATTTTAAAAGAGTGCATTTACGGATCCGAAACTCGAGCAATAACAATTTCTGCTCATTCAATAATACTTTCTTCAAAAAATGTTATATGAATTTACTAGAGAAAAAGGTTCTCACGAAGGGAAAAGTTCCGGATACATTATGACAAGAGAGTACATAAGAAAATAAGTGAAGGAGAGTATGGCTGTGATTCATGCACTTGACTTAACATCTCTAGCTTTTTTCTGTCTCTAACACTGCGAGCACTTGAGAAGGGGAGAGTACAGTTTTACATTCACACATCTATGCCTTTTCACAATGTTATCATTTGATCTCTCCTCGCACAATTGAAAAAAGGATATTACACCAAAGTAGAACGTGGTAAGGAAGAAAAGCTCAGTCATTTCTGGAAAAGGAGCTTAGGCAAATAAGAATCTTCTGCGTTAGCTCCTGTATCTGCGCCTACCTAAAGTCATCTTACTTTTTTAGTCCCTTACAGAGGGACCTTCTACTTTTTGTCTTCACTTGTTTCCCCAAATAACCGCCATGTAGTTATACAGTAAACTAATTTGTAACACTTTCGAGAAAATGACGAATTGCAATGAATTTCTACAATGCTTACATTTTAAAATTTAAGGTACTGATTGTGAGAATTAAAATCCATCCAAAAAACGAATGCGTAGAATTTTAAAAGATATATCTTTACGCATGGAAAACTTGGTACATTTGCGCTTACAGTTTTGTTTCACTGCATTTTCCATCTGAATGTCCTTCCAAAAGAAGTATAAAAAGACACACATCACCACCTTTCTCCAAACCCATTGTCAAGTTTTATTCAGAGCTGCGAAGGAAGTTTTCTTGTAGAATATACGTGAATCCTGCAAAAGGGGATTGTTTTTTGTATTTATTCACAAGTTTTTCCAGATGCATGTTTTTAAAAGAATGACATGGGGTGGGGAAGAAAGAAAACTTGAGAAGTGTAAATGATTTGATGAGCAGATGACGAATTTGTCTTCAGATTATGTACATACTTGAGAAAAGGGGGAAGTTTGTGATTTTAAGGCGATAACATTTTGACTCTACACGGTAGTACCGAGACATTGTGCAAAGATTATAACATCATGCTGCATTTTTTTATAGTCATGTTTTTAGAAATATCGCACCAAAAGATATTTGTTTTATTTTTTTCATAAAATGATTTAATCTGACGGCAACACTAGTTTATTAGTTAATATTGTTTGTAGAGGTATCATAACTTCGAACTAACAATATAGGCCGATTCATTTTACGCTTGGTTTTGTTTACCAAGTGCCCCCATTCATTCCCACCCATTCTCAAAAAATCTGTCGGAAGCATAATCTCATCATCTTCATCATGGAGGAGGACAAACAGGCTAGAATAATTATTTCTTGGAAAATAGCTGCAAAACAAAACATTACGAACCCATTACATAACTTTCATAGCTCTGTCAGAAGAAAATCACCAAACTTTAGCATAGTTTTTGCCTTTCACTCGTTCCTTTTCTCTTTTGTTGTGTTAATTCTATTCAAAGTCAGAGGACTGAGGTTGAAGGAAGGAGCAACATGGTCACTCACGCAGAAGAAAACAATCAAATTCGAACTTCATGCATATTTCTAATTCCATTGTCTTCCATTCAAATGTTTTGTCTGAAGGAAACTTTACAAGATCCCATTTAACACTTCATTTCTATATGATGACCAAAGATGCCAAGAAGTTAACCGCACTTATGGATTTCACAAGGAACACTTTTTGGCTTTCTTCATTTTCTTATTTCCTCGAGATGCATAATTTGAATAAGAATGAGCGGTTAAGTAAGGTGCATGATAAAAGTCTCAATTATTCAACTTTTAAGAAAACCTGCTCCGCCACTTGGGATGGACTTAAGCTGGGGAAAAAAGAAGCAATATTACTCATAGTAATATGAGAACCGTTTTAAACATGTCTTCCACTTGCTCCCAGTTTCACAACAACAATTAATGATTTCAGCGAATTGGGAAGAGAACTTTAAAAATGAAGTTTTTATGGGCATGGGTCGGAAGGGTGCAAGAGTGAAATGATATGCATGAATATTACTTTTCACAAAATTCACAGTATAACAAAAACTGTACATTTATTACTAAAGAGGGCATTCAGAGGAGAAATAAAGTTTGCCCTCTGTGTACACCAGAAGGATGTCAACAAATTTGTTTTGCATTCTCAACAAATTTAAAAGTAGCTGAGTGAGTGAGCGTAGGCAGCAGCAATCTCTCAGTGAAAAGTTTTTAAAAGAAAGAGAGAAACATACTTAGAGGGTCTCTTTGAAAAACTACGGAAAAGTTTAGTTCATATTGGTCAAAAGGAGATGATAAGGCTAAACCTTATTAACGTATAACACACTCCTCGTCTTTCGTTTTTCAATGTACAACTATAACTATGGTAGGTATAAGCATACGAAAATTCATGCATAAAATGAATACTGTGCTAGAGAAAAACCTGGGGAAAATTCTTAGAAAAGGTTGTGGTCTCATCCTCCTCATAGGCTCTATCTAACGCGACTTGACTTTGCATCTCTTTCTCTTTATCAGAATGAATATCGTTGTAATAATGCCATTCTCTCTGGATAGCCACCAAGGCTTACTTCCTGGTTTTGAAATCTCTTTCACAAAATCAGCCAACTGTACTTCCTTTATCTATTCTCAAGATTTACGGACTTTCTCCTCTTCTTCTTGAACCGTGTCTGTATATTTCCTTTGAAAAGAGTTAAATATCAGTTTATGTTCCTTTCTCTACATATGTGGGCGACCAGTTTTGTATGCGTAAGCATATCGAAATCATATCTTTAAAATATCTCTAGTTAACCCCATGCCTTATTGCGATAGATATAAACTCATAAACGTATCCATTTCAACCTAAAAAGTTAAAGACAGAACAAAAAACTACAAAGTCGGCTAAGAGTCCAGCACCGTAAAAAGGACCGAGAATGGGTTTAACCCAATGTATTCAGCAAACGTGGCACAAGAGGTGCTCTTTAAAAAAAAGTCCACAAGTTTTTGCGTGACGCCTTGTGTTCCGACAAAACTTTCATTACACGAAAACCCGTGGTAAATTGAATGGACTCCACTGACTTCTCTTCCCCTCATCGACGGCATCCTCTACTCCACGACGACTTCACATCTTGCTCAACTTTGCCTTTTCAGGATGTACGGGAAAATAGTGAAAAACACAACTGCTTTAACATTAAACATTCTCCACAACAATGCTTGAATGAAAAGAGTGGACCCCTTTTCTGCATATTAAAGGATATCTTGGTCGCCTCTCCTCTCCTTCTCCCTTTCTCTCTGGTAGCCATCAATATCTCTTGAAAACAGAATTCATTGTAATTTCACTCTACACTTTTTTTTTAGAAAACAACAAAACTTTTCCAGGAACTCAGCCTCCTTCAAGAAACTGAAGCAAAACTTCACTTGTCTTTCACTTTGGTGGGCTTTCTTCTCATAATCCCATCATCATCATGATAATAATAGTAATCAACACTAACCATCCCCTCTCTTCTCTCATACATGCTTCCCTTCTCTATCAGTCAAGTTCTATGCAAAAACTTTTCCTTGTACTGTGCTGTACTGTATGCAAGCTGGAAATTCTTGAGATTTTCTGCTCGTCTGCCTCTCATTTAATTTCAATCAAAAACGAGTGGAAAGAGTAAATTTGTTTTCTATGGAATAATAATACTGGAATAATATGCTTACTGATGAGGATCATGTTGATGACATGATGATGAAGGCTTTTGGATTATCTTTTTCCCTTCCTTTCCGCGACAAGCACAACCTTTACTGCATTCTCCTCTCTTTTCAAGCTCGTATTTTGAAAAGGGGGTCAGAACTAGAACAAATTATGTTACGTTCCATCTACAACACATCATCACCAGAAGTACTTGATGCGTACAGTAGTACTTCTTGAGCAACTGTTCTTGATAGGGTTGTTGATGAGTCTACCTAAATGATGGTGAAAACGTGAAAAGACGATGGCACACAAGTCTAAAACTACTCACATGCTCCATACTAGCTTCAGAGATGATATTCGAGGTGCTATATTACATGTTGATCTCAAGAGAGAGAGAGAGAAAGTAGTGGAGGACAAGACAAGAAGTACAAATTATTTACAGAAGATATCATTTTTGATGAAAAAATATCTAAGAAATCCAAGTTATT
>JAHZNI010001968.1:0-10208 GCA_027744415.1 Seira ritae | reverse complement strand
CAAGTATCGCAGTAATTCCTCTCAATCAACCTATTCAAAGCCAGCTTCATTTCCTCCGTTTTCCCCAGGAAGAAATCAAAATCCACGTCAATTTCCAGGTTCCTATAGTCCAAATGATCGTAATTTTTGACAGTGAGGGACTTCACGAGATTACTGAATTCTTTCTGCTTTTCATCGATCGTGTCATCCCAGAGGAGACCGCAGACATGCGTCTTGAACAGAGCTTCGAAACCATCCAGTGTCCGAAAAATATTCAGGATTTTCTGGAGTCGACTGCAGAACGCGTCAAATTTGCCAAAGACGTAATGTTCGCTGATGCAAATTTCCTTATCGGGACTCATCTTTGCTCTTGCCTTGACAGAGCATGCGACGTATGCCCTCTTGTAAGCCTTGTTGAGCTCAATGCAATCGCTAATTTTATTATGGACTCTGTCCCTAGGCTGACTCCATAGATCAGACTTGCCTCCATTTGTCAGGAAGAGCTTACATCTGATTATCATTTGGTTGGTTATCTTCACCAGCAAATGGGAGATTTTTTCTGAAGTGTTGTAAAAGGTGGATGATGTCTGAATCATCATTACAGTTTGCATGAGCATCTTCACATCACTCTTGATCTTCTGGGGATTGTCCAGATACAGAGAATGTGCAACCTTATCGATGCGATCTATGTACGCGGCTGTATCTTTAGCTTCATTATATACGTAACTGACTCGAGCCTCCAATGACTTCCAAACTCTTAAGGCATTCGATCCCGCAATTTGAAGGCAGAGAATGGTGTACTTCATCTCCCCAGAATAGATTTTCTGAGAGAGGAGAGCAAACTGCGCTGCTCTATGCTTCCAATACTCTACCTCATCTTGGGGTCCATCGGAATCCACTTCTTTCCGAAGCCTGTCGGACTCCGAAACTAGTTGAGTTACAGTATCAGTCCATTTCCGTATTGTCCGTTCCAGTATCTGGAGTTTCTCAGGCATTCTGGCATATCGTCGAATATCCTCAATCTGTTCATGGCCGTAAAATACCTTTTCCGTCACGACTAAAGTACAATAATCCTTCTGAATCAGTTCCATGACTCTTATGGCGCTGCAGAAGGAGCGCAGAGAGGGCACCATTCTTTCACGCAATGTGAGTCTCACGAACTCGTCCAAATCGGACTCCTCAGTTGTTTCAGCTAGCCCCATTAGGTTGGGGATGTACGCCATCTCGATGGATTTCCAAATGTTCCGGAGGGCGCCACCGGGTTCACGCCCATCCATCGTACCGCATATCAGCTCCTTGTAGTAATTCTCTTCCGTTACGGGTCGCACGTTGCTTGTGCGGAAGTAGAAGACGGAAATGCCTGTTAAGACCTTCGATAAGCCATCAGTGTCCAAGAGGCGCTTTTTCGTGGGCGGAGCGGTTTGTTTTGGGGGACTGCCTCGACTCGATTTAGCCACCTAAAGATGACAGTTCCAATTACATAAGCGTTCTGGCTCTGCTGCGGCTTCAATTGGCTCATCTTGGTAGTACAGTAGGATGGCCATGGGACTCCGTGGTTGAAACATGGCATTAATTTTGGGGAGCTTTAAAATATGTATTCCACCAAAGGTCAACAAAAGCCCAAAAGTAATTTTGTTTTAATTTATAATTGTTTTTTACCAGCGCTCCTTCGTGGATTTGCTGTGACACTTCATGCCTCGGTAGCTCAGTTGACTCGGCCAAGTAGGAGTATAGGTACTCCAATCTTGCATCACTCTCCGCTCTCCTTTTCTCCGCCATTTTACTTCTATATAATTGCTCTACCTAACTATCTTATTACTTAATACGAATACGTATTAGGCTTCTCGTAATTATCCATTATCGCCCAGCCACCTGAAAAATCCAAGCAGCATTTTAACACTGTACCGTACCCAATCCCCAACAGATTCATCAACTATGCAAAAGCGAGGACAATAACAAAAGCAACGCATTTTTAGACCTTGTTTGGTCGATAGATAGAGATGCGCGTGCAAGGGAACATGGAAATTAATACCGTTTCATATTCCTTGACACGGGCAGGAGGCAGAAATATGTAATGGGACATTTTTGATGAGTGATGCACATGCAATCAAGATAAATGGTCATAACAGTTTTTTACTATAGCTTCCGCATAGATGACCATAGTAAAGGATTTCGCCAAGTCTGGAGGAAAATATGGATTATGGGATCCGTGCATATTATAATATGACTGTCATGTCACCTGCTGCATAATCACACGCTACAGACAAAACAGTGCATTTATTATTATCCTTTGGAGAAAATGCATAACATTCGTGGAGAAGCATGAATAGCTACTGTACTGCTGCGCTGCTTGTTAGTCATTCCTAATTCTGCAAAGTCATTGACGTCAACGAAAAAAGTTGTTCTGTAAAAACACGGTAACTTCTATTTGTATTTACTAAATAAAAGGTGATTAGCGTCATGTTCATGATGATGATCATCATCATAATTATAAATGATCATCAGTTTTAATCCACCCTTTTTAATTGCCTAGCTTCTTTGCTTGTTACCAATAGTCATGCATGTAAATTAAGATTTTCTGAGCAGGCCCGGCAGAGCAATCGATGGTTCACGGAATTCTTGGAAATAAGTTTTAGAATTTAGTATGCTGGGCATGTCCAAGTCCATCCATCTGCTTAGTTTAAGATTGGGTCTAACGTGTGAAAATCAAAGCTTGTTTTTCAATTTTCAACTTCATCTGCTCATCTCATGATTGGTCTTGGTCAGCATGTGCATGCAAATGCAATGTAATACATATAGCTTTTTAGAAATGTTTCATAAAAATGTCAAAGAAAACAAAGCATTATAATTGTTTGTACGGATGAGGATGTTGCTATGTTAGCGTTAGCATTTTGTTATGCATTTATTAGTCGGAATGTAACATCTGCCTCAAGAGGAATAATCAAGTTCAAGCTAAGTTAAGGCCAAGGCGTCTCTATAGCTTCCCGCACGAAACATGTAAAGATGAGCAAAACAATTAAGTTAGAAAAATTTTGTTAGAGATTTTTACAAAACTCTTAGTTTGTGAGGCAAAGAACAAGAAAATAGCATTAATACTTGGGGATGGAGATGCAGCAGATGCGCACGTAATATTTACATTTGAACGTTAGCTGAAAGTCATGGATGAATACACTAGAGGATATATTCAGAGTATCGTACATAATATTCGTGTTTGAATTTTTAATAGGCAATTATTTGGTTGCTCTTCTTGTAGATCATCGATAAAGAAATCATCATCATCACTAGAACTATTTCGAGTTTAGCTTTCTTGCGAGTGTGAAAAGTCGGAAGGATTTGTGATCCGCCATAGATAACTTTTAAATTTCCAGAAGAAAATTATTTCACCAAGTTGCGAGGGATTCGCTTCCAGTTTCAAAATGACTATCAAAATTATCGCGCTATCATCTCTTGGGGTCCTTCTGACTGTCGGCTTCCTGGCAACCAACAAGTTTGTGAGGTCCGTAGCGTGCGAACTCAAATCAAGATAAAAATATATTAGTGACGCAAATTGGTTTTAATGTAGGTCAGTGGACGCCTTGTATGATCCCAGGGACTCAGGTGGCTCCTTTGGTGGTAGTGGAGGCAGTGGAAGTGGCAGCATTCCTCGTGGGAAAAAGTCGGCTATTGAGGAATTTCCTCCCGCTGATAAAATCAGCGAGAGTGTGAATGCGAATGCGAGCGAGGCTCCTCGAGGACAATCCAGACCTGTGCGCTCTCCGGGAAGGTGTGTGGAGGAGTGTGCGGATGACAGTGATTGCCAGCGGGATATGACATGCCATGCCACGGGCTGTGGGCATATTTGCTTTTGATGATTGATACAATGTGTATTATGCATTGATTCAAGACGTCATTCACGGAAGGAATGTAAATACGGTTTTAATTGGCTGTAAAATATATTATTTTTTTCAGTTGTTCATTATGTTCATTATAGAGTACTATTGTTAACAATAAAATTGTTTCGTTTTATTTTCTGCTGTAAAATTATAAAAGCTTTTCTCTCATGCTAAAGCAGCGAACTCATTTTTTTTATTTTAAGTTTACATAACATTTTGTAAGGTTTAATTAAGCCGGGTAAAAGTAAGCCAGTGTTCTTTGACATTTTCATTTTAGATCGGAATCTGACTTAGGATATTTGTGTATTTGGAGCATCCAAAATAACTCTAAACCCGAACCCGTCCAATGAAGTAATCGCTTAAGAAATAAGTACGAATGACAAGGATACATACCTTTAGTTGTACGACTTGGCTGTTACTATAAAGGTCCTCAACACTACACAATAAGAAATGGGCCTTTTTGCAGGCCCAAATGAGTCACATACCATTTAATAGCTCTCATCAAGTTGTGAAAGAATTGCATTAGGCCCAAGGGTCAAACCCATTATACAAGACCACATTTGACCCGATCAAGTTGGAGAATCCTCCGACGTTTAAATGACAAGAAATTGCATCGCAAACAGTGGCCTTGTACAGCAGTTTTATGACTTATGCCCCACACATACCTATCATATTCAGCTTCATGAGGGCTTTTGATTGTTATATGTATATCTTTTCAGGGCGCAGAAAAAGGAACTGAAACGTCTCAGTTTGTAGTAAGGTCCTTTGGTCAACGATGTATGTATTATGCATGTGCAAAGCATTTAATTTGACGCTGCAACCCATTTATGCATAGGTATGTCACGAAGCATGTCTAGCTTGAAATCAGGGCAAATATGAACTAAGTAGTCAAAAGTAAACACTGAAATATTTAAGCAACATCGTTACGTTATTATTAGATACTCATCACTAGACATCGCTATCATACCTCATGCCTCCCTAACAAAGTCAATTTCATAGAGGTAACGAACAAAAAATTCATAAACTTGAGTGGAGTCAAAATACTAATGAAATTGAGTGAGCCACATCGAATCTTGATTGGAGCACAGGACCTAACAAACTTCCTGCAAATTTTGTCGTGACGATGCGCATTATGACGCTTCCATGCAACATGCAACTTAATGGTTTGGACAAATACTCGGGCCGCAGCTCCGAAAATGAAGTAGTGAGTGGCAAGGCAGTCTATCACGACGACAAAGCAGAAGGCCAGAACAGGCAAAGGAATGAGATGATGAAGATTGATTACACTGTAAATACTCGTAATTCCAGCGACTATTGATGTGACTTGAATTGACGGCAGAATGACAGTCTTCTGAACTTGGTTAAGCATTGATCCAAGGAGGAATACTTCGCGATGCATCACCTTCGGCAGAGACTCGTTCCTGGGAAAATAAATACCTAATTAATATGTCCTTGAGAAACAGTTTTGGAGAAGATGTAATTTTTTATTACCTCTCCAGCCTTTTCATGTAATTGGTTAGGCAGCCCGTCCCCAAGAACATTAATTGCAAATGCAGCATAGCCGGTGATGACCCCACTCCCCAGGACCATGACACTAGCATAGCCAACATCCCTCTGACGAAGAGGGAAGAACTTCGCGAATTTTCACTGCTGCATTCCAAAACCATAGACCCTAAATAGGGTGGAAGACACGGCCAAAGGAACAGAGCCAAGCCCATGCTCAAAGCAAAGCTGATGGTGGTCGTGAAGCACAGAAACAACACGGGCTTTTCCAAAGGGGATCCATAGTCGTCGATGAAGACTCTGGGTCTTTTGTTACGCTGCAGAGACCTGATTCGCTTCGCTTCAAACTTCTGAAGACTGTTTAGAAACAAAGCGATTTCCCTTGCTTTTTGCTCCGTTCCGAAGCAGAAGAATACGGAGGATATTAGAACGAGAAGGTTATCCCATTCAATAAGACGCTCTGAAATCGATCTCCTCTTCCATGACAGGATCCCATTGGCAACAAGGAGAAAAATGTGAAGGTAGTGAATCCTCACTATGATGCGGTAAATGATGGAACGCAGTCCGTATATAACGGTGTATTTCTGCTGCTGAGGATTCCATCTCACAGGACTGGTGAGGAGGATTGAGCAGAGTTTGAATTGTAAATGGAGGAACTTGTGACAAGTCAGGAGAAGCATGATTCTTCCACCCGTACCTTAGAACTCCGCGTCTGAGTCACTATTGAATACTTATACATAATGTGCAACACTTTTTATTGGCAAAAACCATTTTCTTTTTGAAAGACCATTCGTCCTCACACCTGAAACAGTTTTGAGATTCAAGGAAATTGATAAAAAGTGTAGAGTACAATCTTTCAGTTCTCCAAGCCTAGTCAATGTCATCAGATATTCTTAAAAGGCTCTCAACCGAGAAATAATATTTCATGCCCACTTTTCCTCTTTTCCTTTCTTCCATTCTCCATCATTCTCAAATATTTGAGTAACCAACATAATTTGCTCAAACTGGTCAATATGAAAAATATATTGACACGCCGATAAAAAGTGTAGAGTACAATCTTTCAGTTCTCCAAGCCTAGTCAATGTCATCAGATATTCTTAAAAGGCTCTCAACCGAGAAATAAAACGCGTGCGAAATACAAGAACAAGATGAAATCGGAACTTTCCACGTCCTACCTAAACATATGCATGCTTCGTCGTGAGTTCCAAAAAGCTCTTAAATATTTAATACTTTGACAATTTCCAATCAAGTACGTAACTTTGGAAGATACGAAGCGATCCGACTCACTATAAAATCCCGAAAACAGTTTTCCTTTAAATTTTCCCCTTCCACACTGGTAAAGCGTCAAGGTAAGAATGAGAAGGCATTAGGCTAAAAATGGATAATTTCCCCAGTCATTAATGAAAATTACACCACCTCTTACTCCTGCTACAGCTAAGTCTCTGACTGAAGAAGGAGCGCTCGCCATGGCTATAACATAACACCCTCAGCGAATATACGACATGTTTTATTTCATGCCCACTTTTCCTCTTTTCCTTTCCTCCATTCTCCATCATTCTCAAATATTTGAGTAACCAACATAATTTGCTCAAACTGGTCAATATGAAAAATATATTGACACGCCAACACATGTTTCAAATATGTAATAATAATAGAACGTGTCATAACGCTAGTATAAACACATAGTTGGTACATGTGTATTATCATTGTCCTGTGATATGATTTGATATTTAATTAAATCGCAAAGCAAGCCCCGAGTCCAGCCTTTATCTTGTCCTTTAAAATAGAATAAAAAACACGTTGAAAAGGGTCTCCTCTATTTCTTTCCAAGTTACAAATTTAATGAATAAACTAATGTTTTTACAATAGAAATGGCGCTCCTAAATCCAGTAAGATCGGTATGGAAGATAATATTGTTTTGGTAAATATACATGTAAATTTTCATATCTTTACTAAAAATATATTGACACGCCAACACATGTTTCAAATATGTAATAATAATAGAACGTGTCATAACGCTAGTATAAACACATATTTAGTATGATATATTGTATTTTCATTGTCCTGTGATAATATGGTATTTAATTAAATCGCAGAGCAAGCCCCGAGTCCAGCCTTTATCTTGTCCTTTAAAATAGAATAAAAAAACTGACGTTGAAAAGAGTCTCCTCTATTTTTTCTTTCCAAGTTACAAATTTAATGAATAAACAATGTTTTTACAATAGAAATGGCGCTCCTAAATCCAGTAAGATCGGTATGGAAGATAATATTGTTTTGGTAAATATACATGTAAATTTTCATATCTTTACAAAAAAAACCACACGAGAGATTTTGGTATAAGATAAATACATACATAAAAGGTACAAAAAAAATTAAGGTTCACGGAACTTTGAGAGGGAATCCTTAATCGTGTTGAAACTATTATGAAGTCTAAATCTGATACTGCTCTTGTTTCCATCCAAACTCTGGAAGAATGTCTCCTCAAATGTTTTGTGAATGGGGGGTGTGGGAGAGGAGAACATTCCATTCTCCAGGGAAATGGGTTGTTCGCTGGTATAGGCGTCTTCCGCAGTCTCGATATTTGTGTTCTTGGGAGGGGCGCAGGAAACCTCGAAAGCTAGTTTATTAACTTCCTCTGCAATTTGTGAAATAAAGTAGTCCAACTCCTCCTTTGAAATGGCAGCTTTGTCAGAATTCACACAGACGCGGAGATTGTCGCCGTAACGGATTGTTACGAGCCCGATTCCTGGAGATGTACGGAATTTGAAATAAGTTGTACGTAAGGAGTATCAATTAAAAATGACCTTTTTGTCCGTAATTCGCAAGTGTAAATATTATGGAACGGTTAACTTACCGCAGATGGTTAACATTGGTGGCCAACCTCCGATTTCTAGCACGTCATTGCCCCATAGACGTACCTAGATTTATAAATCAAACTTATTAACATGAATTATTATTGAGAATAATGTCGGCAATTAAACCCATTTTCTTCAATTTACCCTCTTCTGAGCCACTGGAATGTTACTGAGCACAAGTGGGAATCCCATGACCTTCATGCAAGCATCGGAAAACCAAATCGGTGTCCGTCCGAACAAGTTAGGAATGAACAGGTTGAGGTATACGTGAGGATCCCACATGACGTTGTTCATCGTCTCATTCGTGGATTCCAATCTCTGAAGTGGGGCTTTGTCAGACACGTCTATTTTCATGTGGAAAATGGAATGTCGATTCTTCAGTTTCTGATCCGGATAAGGGAAGATGCCCGCTACCATACCAACTGTAATCTCGTCGTTTTGAGAGGCATCCTCCAGGAACTCAATTTTCTTGGAGGGATATCTCACATTCAGCTTCCTAATGGCACCTCCCAAAATCGTCATGAGAATCGTGGGCATGCTCTTCCCACTCGTGTCCTTTATTTGCTTGAGAAGCTTCATCGGAATCGGTTTTGTCCAAGCATAGCTCGTTTCTCCGGAGAGTACCGGCGTCCTGAAGCGATTCCTCACGACTTTCGAAGATGGCGCGTAGAGGCCATGAAGCACAACCCATCCGAATAGAAGTAAACAGTTGAATTTATACAAGGCCCTTTTCCACAGAGCCACTTTAGGCGGTGCCATTGGATGCACTACATAGGGAAATTCACCTTCTCCCTCATACTGAGTCGCTGCAATCATAAGCAAATTTGAGCCTCCATCCATGTACGCATGATGTATGCGGAATATACGAGCACTCCTAACTTTATCATCATCCTTGTCATATTTGAAGCTTGGAATGATTACATCCTCCCACTGAGGCTTGGAGTCATCCATCTCCTCGCTCAATGCTGGAAGTACGTGGTCCATCAATTCCTGCTCTGTCATAATTCTCGTCTCCGAGCCCTCGAAATACTTGACATGGTTGCGAATGTCAAAGTCCTTGTCAAACTTCTGTACATTGAATTGGAACTCGACGGTGAAGATCTGCTTGAGCTTTTGATACTCCGGCTTGTCCAATATCTTCTCCATGTAGTTTTGTCGATGCCTTTCAATGTCAATGGGATCGTCATTAATTGCGAGGTAGAGGATTTGCCTCTTTCCATTCTTCACCTTGTACAGCCATACAGCATCAGATCCCTCCTCTAGGACGTGCGTCTTCGGCCCGTATTTCAATCTCAGTCTCACGTTTACTATGAAGCGTAGGATATCGTTTAGAATGTAGAGGATGATAAAACTCGGTATCACAAATAATATCCCGACCACGGTGGACCAAGTCAGTCGGAAGAGGAACTGGAGCATGGACTCCTCGGATGACTTTGTATGCTTCATTTTTAAAATATATACCTAAATCTGGTCACTTTTTAAAAATAAAAATTCTTGGCTTGAGAATATGCTCCAATGTAATTATGCTATCTTCCAATGGATTTGTGATAATTTCCTCTATTTCGAAACATTGTTTCTAAAAAAAACTTTTCACTAAAACTTGAGAACCCAGGATTAATATTATTCCATCAAATCTCCAATCTAGTCAGGTAGGAAACTAGTACATGAAATACAATGTGATGATTAGTAATTAGTATTCATTACTATTATGCAATTTATTTCTTTGTTAGCACTCCAAAAAGTCAGGTGTCAGGTTTAATTTTTAAAAGTATGAAACAAAGAACAAGAACACCGTTACACTACTTAATTTAATTTTTAAGACTTTATAATTCTATCACAATTGAAACTGACGGTGAACACTATTGCCTCTCGGCTTCATTGCATGCATTGCATTATTGTTGAAAAAATGTTATCAAATTGAAATGATGTACATACACTGCAAACTACAATGTACATGCATAATATGATGAATGAATAAGATGCGTTCTCAGGCAGAGTG
>JAHZNI010001967.1:0-20522 GCA_027744415.1 Seira ritae | reverse complement strand
CTCTTCCAGGGCAAATCGGACTTTCAAGATGTTCTGGTACTCGACACGTAAGCATAAATATTTATTATCGATAGTCGATAGGTAAAAATATGTAGGTAAAATGGTTCCAAGAGTTTTATGACCAGATTATGACTATGGCATTTTTCATGATTCTATAGGTAAGTATGGAGGGTGAATAGTAATTTTCCACGATATGTAGTCCACAAATTCAAATTCGTAATACCTATAATATATTTATGCACGATCCTTTAATGCAGGGCCTGCTGAAAGCCTGTTCGGAGAAAAATATTACCAAATGTGTTACAAGGCCCTGAAGCCTGGAGGAATCATTTGCTCACAAGGTGAAAATATGTGGTTCCATTCGAAAATCATAAAGACCATGCTCGACTTCTGCAAAACGATTTTCCCCACGGTTAGTTACGGATACACATGCATCCCAACATATCCTGGAGGTCAGATTGGATTTCTGCTATGTAGCAAAAACCCGGTATGTTTCCCAAATTCCCGTGCTACTACTATAACATCAAATAGATCTACTCTTCATCATCAACTCTTAACATCAAATACGTGTAATAAAATTGTTCACAGGACACATCATTTGAAAATCCATTGAAGAAGTTGACCGAAGAGGAGATCCGAGAAATGGGCTTGCGATATTACAACACTGATATACACCGTGCTGCTTTTGTACTTCCACAATTTGCCAAAGATGCTCTATTGAATTAGGATAAGAATAAACTGCTAATAATCAAATGCAAACTAATAATAATAATAATTATGTTTATCTTATCAGTTACAAAATAAGCACAATATTATGCAGAAAACGCGCCAATAAAATGTAGTACAAGTTACAATTTATAGGTTTTGATTTCAATGATCTCTTTTAGATAGATTTATTATATCATATTTTTTACTCTTATTATCATTTTGTGATAAATAACTGGTTCTTTCTATACTTAGCACATTATATTTAGTTTTCTTTACGTTTTTTAAATCTCTAATTGTCCAGCAACTTTTATATATTGTTTTAAAATGTTATTCATTCAACACACATCTAGATTCTTGCGTTTGACGCTTCAATAACGCCAGCGAGCGTCTTATCCATCACACATACCCTACACAAACTCGCATTATCTCCGTAAATACAAATGTCACGTATCCTTTTTTGTTGTGAAAGTAAGAACATTCATGCATGGTTCTCCATATATTCTTCAAGTCAGCACGCACTTCATTCGGTATTCACCCACAGTTTAAGTTTGTTTGTCGAGAATGCACCAACACAGCAATTTATAACTGATTTTAGCATCCATTTTTAATTCCGTCTTGTGTGAAAATTATCTAATTAATAAGTTTGAGTATGCCGATTTCTATTTTATCATTATTACAATTACAGTAACATATGGACGCGACAAAATTTGCAAGATTTTCAGGAGATCGATTTTTACTTTACACACTTTTGAGGCGCATAGATATTATCAATTAGAAATCAATTTTTGTGAACAGAAAAAGATAGCATAGATAAGAATAATTTTTCTCAAATACATATAATTTTGGTTGGCTTATTTACACGCTTTTGTTTGATGCATGTCCTTAACTATCACCCAAAGTTCTTGAAGAAGAAAAGAATTATAAAACTGTGGGCTTGCTTGAAGCAAGTTTGTTTGGTAGAGTTCAAGGTAAATATATACGTTACATATATTTTAAAGCACGCTTGTCCTATTTTTTCTATTCAAAATGTTCTGCTTTCTCTACGTAGTACATTGATAGCGACCATTGTATGCATGTAATTATGTGTTTTTGATTCAACTAAAATAACAAGTAACAAACATGAAATATTTTCCTTTGTTATACATATTGATTTACCCTCCTTTTACTTAGTAGTCCTGATTTGTGAGAAAACTACATGATGTCATATCATTTAGCTGTGATGATAATTGCGAGGATTTCTTTTAAAATGTTATATGATGAAAAGGCTGGTAAAAGTTTTGTGTTTTATTAGGTAGGTATATAGCATAGCATCATGTAGGTGTGCCTGTCATACAATATATATTTCAAAATCTGCGCTAGACCCTTTTCAAATAAAAGTTTCAATCTATATTATAATGTTTTAGAAGATAGCACAAATTCAAACTTCTAATCCTAAACCTAACCAAATGAGGCAGCTGTTTTATCGCACCGCTACGTTTCCCAGATAAAGATTGCGTTATGTTCAGATTGTACAATGTGGACTCTTCCAAAAGAAATCGAGAAAGATACTATATAGTTTACATATATACGTTACATTTAGTATAGTATATTTAAATGTTAATAGAGTACTTTCTTCCTAAACTAAAAGATCTTTTCCCAATATACTTTCGATACTTACTTTATTTTTATGAATAAAGTGCTATCCCCCGTAGGCAGTTTTGATCACGAATTTTTTTCACAGAAACCTTATATGCCGCCTGTCACATGGGTTCAGTTTCAGTCAAAATTACGATACTTGTTTTAAATCTTTTTTTTGAAACTTAACTTAACAAGTAGTGTGTATAATATGTATTGTATATAGACAGTAGACAACAGCTTTAATAGAAATGGAGTCAAAACGTTGTCGTAAATAGATGTACTGTATTAACTGTATGTAATGCTTGTAATATATTTTATGAGTGTTTTATATGTAGGTAGACAGATTAAAGATATATTACTTTGTCACACGATCATTTCACACCGGCAAGTTTCTCTCAATCAATCATGCATCTTCTCCCTGAGATCAATACTTTTCTTGATATAATTTTTTACTATATCATTCTGTTCTCAACCATACTAACATGCATGACACATTCCGTTCACAAAAAGTTCAAAGTTATACATCATTCGTTAAAATACATTTGGAACTGAAAAAGGAAGTCAAAAGGTATTACTTTTTCAAAAAATTAAAAAGAGAATATTTCCAGATTCCTTCTTTTCCCTTTAGTCAAATCTTCATAAAATCTGCTCAGTCCTTGATACCGAGTTCAAGCCTTGCTTGTTCAATTGTTTCTTTTTAACAGGAAACGAATTTCGATACCTAAAACAAAACAATAAGTTAAAACACGCTATATAATAGATTTTAAGGAGCTTTCAAACATACAATTTTTATATACAAGGATGATAAATTTTTAAGCATTTTGTATCTAATATTTCGTCCTACACAATTTCCATTTCTTTCAGTTGCGCTGTTGTAATAGAAAATATAGTTTTCGGTTTGAACGTATTTTAATAAATGAACATTTTTATATAGTTTATAATGTATGTAGTTTTTTATATATTACTGCATTACTCATACAGCGTACGGGCAGCCGGCGTCGTACGGCACACGAAAAATTCTCAAAGACCTATGATGCAGATTACTTTTTAAAGGTTTTGCGCAATTGATAATAAACTTTTTCATCTTTTGAATCCAAACAGAATTGTTTCTTACGTCTTAAGTTCAACATTCATCTATTATATGTATCAGTTCAAGTTATTATAATATTTTTGCAAGTTTTTGAATTCGAATAGAATGCTGCATACAAATATTTTTTGGTCTAGGTCGCCATACAGGCGTGGTTGTTTTTGTATACGTTTAAAATTAAAGTAAAGTAAAACAGCGGGGTCGTAATAGTGCACCTTCATGCGTTATAAAGGTAAAATTTAAATAGTGGGTGCACCACAACTGACTGTTACGGAAAGGTAAGGTATCTAAAGTATCATTACCCGTAATAAGTCAAAACAAAAAAGAAAAAAATGAACGAAAAAAGTAAAAATAAATTAGAATGCCCTTCCCAAACCCATTATCCTTCCTCAAAAATTTTGTTTAGGGGTAAATAATTTTTTAGCCAAAATAACCGAGGTTGGAGCTGTGCCAAAACCGAAGTCCCTAACCACCAAAAATGTACTGACCTTTTTCTGAACATCCTACCGCTAGTCGTCGATTTCGACTTACTTAAAACCTAAATATATATAATTATCTAAATGCTAAACGTTATTTACTAACAAGAATTCCCAAGTTGACAATGGATGAACAATGAACAACATATATGATGCAGAAAGATAGTTCAAACCCGAGATAGTCGAATTTGTTGATAAACTATTCAATTTACATGTTGTACTTCATGAAGCCCTTCTCCCTTGACCATGCCGCCTGCGGTTGAGCTGGACCAGGATTTGGAGGACCTTGGTGGCCAGGCCCAGGACCATCAGCACCACCCCAAGCCATAAATCCAGAGCTTTCTGGACCTGGCTGCTGCGACGTAGCTCCTTGAGGAGTTGGTGCGTTTGCGTGACTGAAACCTGATGGATGGTTAAAGCTCTGAGGTCCTTCATTTCCTTGTTGACCTCCTTGGATATTTCCAACTAGTCCCCAACCAGCCTATAGGAAAAGGTAAGAATGATAACGTACTTTAGTATTTGATTTTATTACATGCTTGTACTAGAGCTTTCATTCTTTTACCTGATTCAATGCGGCGGCAACGATTGCTGGATTCACAGGCATACCTAAATTTAGAGCACCTAATCCCATTGGATTACTTAAACCCTGTCCTTGCCCAGTTCCACCTGCACCACCGCCAAGGCCTAGAGTCTGCAAATTCGGCATATCCATTCCCCCTCTACCACCCACTCCTCCGCCAACACCACTCCATCCGGCACCGCCTTGGCCATAATGCTGGCCATAACCACCACCCATTTTACCACCATCTCTTGGTGGAACACCTGTTATGCGTTATTTAAGTAAAACGAAATTAACCACCTTATTTACAAGAACGGTCAACGGTCAATCAATCATGATTCCGTACCATGACCTATAGTGCAAGAAGAGAAAGGTGGGATACGGTTACATTTAGGATAATCGTATCCGGCGACACGAGTTATTTTTTTCTTTGCATTGTTTGGATTTTTGCCTTCGTTTTAAAAACCCAAAATGGACACCAGTTTCTCTCTGTGCTAAACATAAAGAAGTGTTTTGGAATATAACTGTCTGTAAAGGACATACCTCGGTAAGGATATTGGTGACCTCCTTGATTCCTGGAAGGGTCAGATTTAGGGGCAGCATTGGAAACATGGACGGACACACCTTTCACAATATGATCTTCTCCACACAAACTCTGTGCCACTTCCGCTTCCAGAAATGTGACAAAAGCAAACGCTCGAAAAGGTTTCGGAATGAAAACATCCGTCACCTCACCATATTTAGAAAAATATTCGCGTAAATCCTCCGCTCCAATGTCTTCGGTACATCGACCAACAAAAACTTTGGCGGGCACGTGAGCATGTTGGGATTCCTAAATTAGAAGACATTAAGTTCATATTGACGTCCCTCAAAAAGTTGAGATCATAACTCCATACTTACCTTCGAATTAGGAATTTTTACATCACACCATCTGCCTTCGATTAAATGCCGTTGTGATAAGACGCGGATCTGAGATTCGTAGTTCGCAAACCTAATGAAACCGAATCCTTTAGACTGCCCTGTTTTGCTATCCTTCTTTACTTGTGCCATTAACACCTCTCCGAAAGGTTCAAAATACTCCCGCAGCTGCTGCTCTGTCGTCTTCCATGGTAAGCCCAAAACAATTAAATCTGAACATTTATTCTTTGATGTTTCGAAACGCTTTGACTTGGCAGTAGTGTTCTCCAAATAGTCGTCCGATTTCCTTTTGTTTTCCGCTAAACATAAAAATTAAATATCTTGATTATTATATTAAATTTTCTTCCAGATCAATACTCATTTGTGGCATGCATTTACCTTTAGGGAAGACACAGTAGTAGACAGTGTTACCCCACCCATTATCGGGTGGGTGGAATCTACCGTCAACTAAACGCACACCACGTAAACTGCCTGAGTCCGGATTTCTGAACTTCAGACCGCTAGCACCTGGAAACTGAGCCTGGAGAGTTGACAACAACAGAGTTCCATCTTCTTCAGTAGGGACCTCGATTGGCTCCTCCCCGTCATCTTCTGCGACTTGTAAATAAGTAGACATTGTCCCCTAGCCGAAATAATTCTTAGCTCTCACAAGATTATCTAAACTCCTATCCAACCTCTCGAGTCTCTTACGCATACAAACACAACTTTGGTCCGCTGACTCTTTCCTAACTCTCTTTCTCACAGTTATTTCCTTATCTGCATCTGCTGTTACAAGCTATAACTCTCCGCGAAATTATCACATCTAAGCTCAGCTCAATACCCCTCCGTTCTTTTCAAATATTTTACAGCTTGATAAACTACTTAATTTAATTAGTAAGTAAAACGATTCCTTCCGATTTTGTTTTGTAATTTGATGATTTGGTTAATGAGTGAAAACTTTAAATCATCGATAAATTATATTTTTAACAAGTCAAAAGATAAAAACTTTAAAATACCTAAATGGTAAACAATATTATTGTCTTGCTATATTTTATTTCGGAAAAGGATTATTGTAAGTTGAAACTAATTAGGGATTTGAGATTTGATTTGTTTAAAGATACATCCGTACTTAATATCATTACAAGAACACTTTCTGCGTTAGAATAGATATACGCTTTTTTCGACGAATTACAATTATAAAATAGGTATTTCTCTCGATTACTTTATCGCAGAATAAAATTACTTGAATGAAATGATTCGGAATCTACTATTTTCAGCTCGAAATATTAAAATTATATCGACCAAGTAGTGGCAGCTTCAGCGAAGAAGGAAACAGGCAGGCGCACTAAAACAAACGCACAAACTGACACATTCAATCGTATAAATTTCCGAACACACTTTCAAAATGTCACTCATTCACACTATTGACACTCACAGTCATCCACCGTTCATTCTACTATTCATTGTAGCGCCTCAAACAATCTGATTGAGTAGCGTATATACATCGTCGCTCCCTCATCCAGCCGTAGTAGATCACTAGAAGATGAAGAGCACGTCATTATCTAATATTTGTCGCGACAATTATAAACGCTTCCATTTTCCGACACTGATACATCCCACTGGCCAGGACCAGGTGCATTTAAAACCACCTCTGTCGTCAGCAATTCCGTACAGGCCGAACTATTTTGTTTTACAAAAATAAATATTTACGCTCTATAGTTCCTTTCCGCAAAAGCTTTTATTCGAGGTGCGTTTTTTGAAGATAATCGAAACGATCCGGGTCACAGGATAATGGATAATAGAGAATTCTTATTATCCAGGACTGGTAGACTTGAGAGAAAAGGTTGGGCTTGTGGGGTGAATGTTGGTGGAAAAACCTGGAATCAAATAAAAATGAAGCAAGTCATTATTACTGGTTGGGTATAATCGCTAAATAAAATCATGCAAAATTCACAAAAAAATCGATAAAATTTGACAGAGAAAAAACAAAATCACTGCTTTTAGCTGATGTTTAAAAATCACGCAATTTTACGTAACGTAAATATGCTACACCAATTAAGAGTTTCTTGTTTAATTTGAATTCATTTCCAATTTCAGGAATTGAATAAAATGGAATATTTGAAAAAAAAAACGCTAAATAAATAAACTAAATAAACTAAATAAATAAATAAATAAAACGAACGAACTAAATAAATCTTGACTCTGTAAAAGCCAATTGCCCCATGGTGAGTGAATTAGTCTTTCAAGATAACCTAAACAAAAACATTTCTTTAGTCATTCTTGAACTTTTAGTGAACGCGAATTAAATAACATGTGAAAAGTGATATTGCAATAAAAAAATTGCTCAAAAATAAATACACAAAAATTCCTCCAAATGTCCTATCATGTCAATTACAGAAGAACCTATCACCATTAAAAGCCCTGCATAATTAATGGATCATCATCAGCATGTAAAGTAAACATGCGCGTAAAAATGAGTAGAACATTTCTTGCAATAAAAAGGAAAACTTACAAAACGATAAAAATCACACGCACACACAAAAACTTTTTTTGATCACTAAAATTAAAGCTACGTCAGCTCCTCCGAGTCATTTTTTAATTGTAACGCGTTGGGCTTTAAAAGAGTTGGTTAGCCATTAGAGTTAAGATTTAAAATGTTAATTTTTGATTGTCGGAAAAAAGGCTGGTTCTTTTATTGCTATTTCACCTTTTCCCTTTCGATCCATCCAGTCAAGATTCAAGAACAGCAGGCAGTGCAGGCAGCAGGCAGGATACCCACAAAAACAGAACAGATTAGATACAGCCAAACAACACACACACATACATAAACAGAGCACAGCCGAGCAGAGAGAACAAGCATTTTTGCATGCATGCATAGGCACAGGCAAGCATAATATACATAGTCATAGGGGCAGGCAGGCAGGCAAAAGGCATAATACGCACACCTATTTAAACTTCCTTATATACTTTGAAAATAACTTTGAAAACTCTTTATAAGGCTTATACAGTTCAGTTCAGTTATAGTAGTAGTAAAAAATATGGTTGCTTCTCTTCTTGGCTTTGATGTAACGTAAGTACTTGAAAAATGTTAGATGAAGATGAACATACATGTTGATGATGATGATGATCATTCAATGTGGACTGTGGACCGTGTTATGTTATGTTATTTTGGAGGAGGCTCAGGCTCACGTATTATTGACCAGTAAAATGGCCCGTCCTAAAGGACGGGAAAAAATTTCGAAAAAATTACTAAATTAAACGGCTGGATCTTTAGTAAATGTTGATGAAAACGAAAATGAGAAAATCGAAGATTAACGCTGTTAGATGAAGATGAACATACATGTTGATGATGATGATGATCATTCAATGTGGACTGTGGACCGTGTTATGTTATGTTATTTTGGAGGAGGCTCAGGCTCACGTATTATTGATATTTAGGCAGAAAGAGAAGGCTCTCACTTTGGCAAAAAAAAATGTTACATAGAGAGTATTATTGCATTTAGCTATTGGCTCATGTTATTTAGTTGCTTGCTCTTGCTGCTTTTTTTTCATTTCTCTCCTTCCGCTTTAACTTCGACTCTTTCTCCCTTTAACACATCGACGAGCATCTTCCCTGTTGCCCTCTCATCGAATGAATCCAAGAGGTGGTATTCGTATGTTTCTTGTTATTATGGTTCGTTCGTTCGGTCTGTTTTCTGCTCTGGCAGCAGCAGGCACGATACCTACCATCACCAGCACTCGGGCTTTTTAATAAAATAATGCTTAATAGTTCTTGTAGTTCAAGTCTTTTGAATGAATTTAAAAAATTTTAAATGGCAAAGAATGCTCACATCAGCAGCATAGGTAATATCAAGTCAAGTCAGTTCGCAAGTCCACCTACGAACAAACGACCTGGCTTATGCGTATATTTCTCTTTACGTAGAAAAAATACAATGAAAGAAAGTAATGAATGAAGTAGGCACAGGCAGGTTAATAATATGATTATTATGTTCTGTTGATTCATTATGTACTTCCCTTTATCATCATCATCATTGAGAGAGAGACGGTCATCGCATCATCATCATGATTATTTTCAAGTAGTGATTTTGCATGAACGCTGGTTATGAAGTATGTATGTAGCACTATTAAACTTATAAAAATATGCATGCTGAAATTGTTAAAACAATCTTATTTTTACAGGTGGCATACTTAGATAGATGATGTGTGCGTAATTTATTTCGCAGTAAGTACGCGTAAATGTGTAAATGTACGCGTTAGGATTAGCATTATATAATGATGCCTGCAAAAATAAAAAAAATAAATGTCAAATAGTGTACACAGCTACAGCCCGTGGAAAGTATTTGAAATCCAGAACCTAAAGAATCGATCCATAAATTACAAACAGAAGATAAATATTGGACTGGACCCGTTACATAAATACTAACAAAAACTTTATATGTAGTTATGTTCGCGCGGTAAATGGTTGAAAGACGGACAATAAAATGATGGTCTTTGAAAATACAATTGACCATAAAAGTGGGAATTTTAACTGCATTGCTGGTTTTTAACTTTTTAACTAACATTTTGCCACCGTTTATGAAAATCATAATTTTACCTATAATGAAGAATGAGAAATTGAGAAGTCCAACCAAACTGAAATGGGGCAACTTAACATGATGAACAAAGACAACTACCTGTGCTATGCAGCCAACATTGCATTGGCTTCTTGTTTTGGAGCAGCAAAGTTTAAGATCTGAAGCGGGCCAGAAACAAGAGAGAACAAGGGAAAGATTTCTTTTCTAGCTTTTGTACATATTTGCGTGGCTCTCATTCATTCATGAAAATTAGGGAATCATCTCAGTCAAGTCCCTCTTTAAAGACCGCTGTGTTTTTTCTTGGAGATTGTTTACCTTTGTTTAGACGTCGGGCTCACACATATCTAGTTCCTGTTTAGTCAACAAAAGGAAACCATATAATTTAACAGTGTTCCGAAACGAAACATTGTTTTTCTCTTTATTAGGTTCTCTGCACTGCCTTTGAAACTTGTGTCTCGATTTTTAAAAAATACTGAAAAAAATTACGAATTTTACTGTTTTAACCCAAGGCACACGAAAAAGTCTTTTGGTAAAAGGTAAAAGTTGATCTCTTTTGGTTCTCTCCTCCTTTACACTTTCCAGTGTTTCCAGTATCTGAATCGGAACTTATTCCATCCCATGGATTCATTAAATTCGGAGGTATAATATTTTGTTCAATTTAGATGTACATTTCGATTTCAACCAGTGATAATGGTTTATTGATGATCCATGGCTAGACAACGTAGCATTTAAAAAATTTTATTTTTGTTTAAGGGAATTACGTTCCGAAGACCTACGAATGCTCCTATATTGGTCCTGAAAGAAACGAAAAGTTCGAGAAAAAGAAAAAATGATGACGACGAAGATTCTGATTATGAGGAAGAACTTCTATCCTGTGTTAGTGGTAGATTAAAGGAAGATACTTTAAGGACATATGAGGAGCCTCGAGAAACAATTCCTGAAAGACAGAAACTTTACGAGGATTGTGTGAAAAATTTAAAGGATATTTATGAGGTAAGGTTGTTTAAAAATAGCTGCTTGCCTGCACAAGACAAAACAAAGTACTGTACGAATTCACATTCGTTTTCTATGTTTTAATATAGAATGTCCAGAGGAAGTTTAATCAAGGACTCCAGAAAGGATTTGATAAATTTATGGATTCGAGTTTACAGTTGGTCTCTGCAAACGGCGATGGATGTGTTCCTATCGGAATTGTGGAGTCAGGTATACGACTATTTATTCTGAATCTGCACTACACTATTGGTCTACAATTTAGCATTTTCGCGAAAGATTGAGATTTAAATTGTCATAGGCTTATCCACGAAAGAAAATTCAGCGCTCTTTGACTTCCTGGAAGAGCAACTGAAATTGCGTACCGAGGGAAAAAGCTCTCGGGAACAAATTCTAATAACTCGCATAGATTCCAGCTCCAGCTCCTCCACTAAAGTCATTTTTCAGAAAATGTGTGCGCAATTAGTTCATTCAGTAAGTTTCTGGACTTTGGTTTAGTCAGTAAGCAATTTTGATATACCAAAGACTGTAATCTTTTTCACGAATTCATGCTCAAATCGCTAATTTTTATTGTTTTAGATTCTGTCTCAGAAAGAATCCAGCAGTGATGATGAGGACTTTCAAATATCAAGGATAGAAAAGAAGAAAAACTTGCATTTCAGTCTATATGATGTGAAAAGTTGTTTGAAAAATAACGGGGAAACTCGTTTTAAAGTTGTCGTATTAGTAGAAGACGTGGAGTACTTTGCAACTACAATAATTTCGCAATTATTAACTTTGATGGGGTAAGTGAAAACGTTGTGTTTCAATTCAAATATAGTTCTTCGTTTGTGTCTTGTGTTATAGTTTCAACGAAGTTGAAGTAAATAGCTATAACTTATCATCTTTCTTGTGTTGTCTAATTTCAGTTGTGCGAATTTGCCTGTTGTATTTGTTTTTGGCACCACTCATGGTCATTTCGTAAACAATCTGATCCCTTCACACAGTCCTTCGCAATTTGTGATTGAAAAAATTTACTCCGTCTCAGCTCAAGGACAATTTCAAGAGTTCATGAGGCGTGTAAGATGATTAAATGATTATTTATTATATGCTTTTCTTGTTAAATTATTCCCTGCAATTTCTTAATAATTTTCTCGTTGTTAATTTACATTTTTTTTCATTATGGAGCAGGCAATTTTCAACACATTGTCTCCATTTAGAGTGTCGGGGGAAATTATTTCATTTCTTGAAAGCCTTTACAAAGAAGAAAATTTCTCAATTCAGCACATCTGCAATTCCCTTATGGTGAGTGAAATCGAAAATAAACAGAAGTAATTTTGGTTCACGTGTCCTTTTGTCAATTATGAACTTCGAACCATTTTACTTCGTTTCAGATATGTTTGCGATCCCACTTTCTTACGGCAAAATCCGCCTTCTGTTCTTGGAAGAAATCTGCAGAATATCCCAAACTTGAGAAGGAAGGCTTAATGAAGTTGCTTAAAGCTGAAGATGCTGAAAAGAGTCCACGAAAGCGGATGAAAATCAGCGACTTTGATATAGATGGTTTTATTGACACATCGTTAGAAAATCTCCAAAATTGGTTATTTATGTTCCGCGTAGTTTGTTTTATCAACTTGAGGGTAGAACATCCACTTGGCGATTCGGTAAGATCTAGAAAAAATGTTTAATGCTTGAAATAAATACTCTTAATGCGTGCTTGCTACATGTTTTCGTGTTGCTCAGTATTGTCAGGTTTACACTTCCTGCTGCCAAGGGATGAAGGACTCCAAACCCTTGAATGTAGATGATAATTTCGAGAAGTTTTTTCGAGCTCTGAAAGACGCGTCGAAGTCCGTTTTCAGCGAGATTTTAGAAGATTGTATTACGTTTTTAAAGGGTATGATGAGGATGTTCTTAACATAACATTAGCATATTTCACAGTTGAATGTCATAAGGTTCACAATCAATTTACAGAAAACAATAACTTCTCCGAAGTTAGCTTAAAAAATCAAGTGGCTGCCAATTTCCAGGAAATATTGAATGAAATGGAAGAGAAAGAAAATCAAGAACAGTGTGACGGAGGGACATCTCAAAGTTTGCAAACAAATATGAAATTTAGGATTCCCAAAACTAAAACCAAAAACAAATTAAAAGAAATTCAAGAGGTAAGAGCATTGAGGGTGTCATAATTGTACCTAGGCATTAGGCTTAGTGGTGTGATGCGTTAGTGAACGCATCTAAAATCAAAATTGTTAAAAAAGTTTCATTTAATTTTATCTAGGCTATATTGAAATCTAAAAGCGAGACGCAGTCTGCTTTGCAGAAGGGGAAAAGTAAATTTGTCAAGTATTTAGAGGAACTCCTAAAGAAGTATCTCCCACCCCTCTCTGAACTGCAGTTTTCAAAGGTGAGTATGCGTATGCGTGGATTAAGGAATTAAAAGCAAGCATTTCACTTACTAATATACATAAATGATTGTGATCGGGAATTTTCCTGGAAATTTCAGGCATTCGTTTTCACCGATCTTAATTTCCTTGTCAATACGATTTCTCCTGCGAACTTCTTAAAACTTGATGAGGATCTTAAAAATCCTGGACTTTCTCTACAGGTAAAATATTGATATCTGCGAGGGGTTCTAGTTCTAGGTCAAAGTTGATATTGATTCGTCCTGTCTGTTGTATGTCAGAAATGAGATTCTTATTATGTCGATGATGTATTTTTAGTGTGACTGCTGCTCTTCCCTCGATTCCACTTCAATCGATATCAATTTACCCGATGTCTCCATATTGCATAAACTTATCTCAGAGCACACAACCAAAATAGTTGAGTTGAATCTTGTTTATCGCGTAAGTTAGCTTTCATTTTTAAGGCTAATAAATATCGTGTTTTAAGAATAAAATGAGTGGAATACAATCGTGTTTCGTTTTGTGATAAGTCCTTCCTTGGAATCGTGGAACAGAAGCAAAGAAGGTCTAAAACTGGTAAAGACGCAGCCGAAGCTTCTTACCTGTGAGACCATTTTTACGTTTCAACAATATAATCTTTAAAAGTGTAAGTGTGCCAAAATGCACCATTCATCTTAATATTTTTAATGCAGGAAACGCTTTCGAAGAGGCATTGGAGAACTTCAGCACATGGGATTTGTGAAGCGATCAAAAACGAAGCCAGATGAAGTAACCAGATTGACATGGTGGTAAAGTACCCAATATAATATCTATCTGAATTACTTGGACGAGTTTACTCTTTTCTCGGTGTATGTAATGTTTAATAATTTTACTGTTATGTTTTTGTTGTGAAAAAATAACGACTGAATCAAATTTTGATAAAATTGTTTATAAATGATGTTAACGTGTGATGCTCACCGAATTGTTATTTAAAACGCAAATATGCTCGGCTCGCAAAAATATCAAAGTTTTACTTGCATAGGTAAATCATTGTAAATTCGATTCTTTTAGGCAAAAAAGTTTAGTTTCGTAAGGTTTTCGTTTGATTTTATTTACGGTTTTACCACATGGGTGGACACTTGAGAATTTATACGACAATCAAAGCAGAGATTAGAGTCCAGTTTCAAAATTACGAGTAGTCCAGTTCCGGTCTTTTGGTAGCATGGGGTCAAGGGCAGCAAGGTGATGGACTGAAAACACAAAATAAAATCAGAGTTAGAGGAAATCAAATGAGTGGGAACTTCTGAGGGGGAGTACTTGTGTGTGTGTATTTTAACTAACCAGCATGGCTTAGGGCAACAACCTCCGCCGTTATCGTCGTCTTCACACATCACCAAGGGAATGCAGCAGACCTTTGGTGGCTTCTTGTTCTTGGGTGGAGGTGGGATCTCGCACACGATGTTCACGGGTGGTAACTGGAACACGCAGCATTGTCCTTGTTGTTGCTGATTTCTAGTCTTGATCACAATGGGTGGACAACAGGCTGGTGGGCTGAAAGTATGAAATTAGGGGTCAACATCAATCTCAATTGATCAAACAATGTGGCTCAATTCAAAGAAAATTATACAAAATATTCTTAGATTCTTACCAACAAGGCGGAGGGCAGCAACTTGGAGGACTGTAAATCAATCAGAGGACAGGTTAATCAGTAAAAGTCCCGTACATTACAAACAAGACTGACTCAAATCGCTGAATAATAACCCTATTAAATTTTCGATAATTATTCTTACCAACATCCACCACTTGGTCGACCGCAAGACATCTTCGATAATTTTGTAGGGCTCAGCTACAGGAAATGCTTTAAAACTGTCAAAATGTTAAAACTTTCGAAGCAGATAGGAATTTTAACAATCAGATGAAATCGGAACGTTTTCAGAAAAAATCTAAGCCGAATAGAAAACTGAAATTGAAAAATGGGAAAACGATGACAGGCTCGCTTTCAATTTTCGTTTTCCGCAAAAATAAACAACCATGTTTTAGGCGTATCCATGGTAAATATAACCAACGGTAGAACGGAAAACCTTGGGAACGATTGTAGACAGACAATCATTATGACGCTGACTGCTGACGACGACCGGACGACGACACTGTAAGTGCTTTGTATCAGGTTACCCCCATAGATGTTTTTAATAACATGACATAATTAAATACATTAACATAATTAATTTATTATAATTGGATGATTAACAACCCCCAACCCGAATCGGCCAAGAGTTCCTTAATTGAAATATTTCTGACATTATGAATCATGAATCACAAAACTCATAAAGCAATGAAATATGCAAACCAGAAAATGGTTGGATTAATTAATAAAAATATCCGTATCAATATATAAAATACCAAGCGCTATTATATGAACGAGTCCCACGGCAAGTATTTTACAAAAAATAGCTCGTGCAATAATTTTGTCATCCTTCGGAAGAAAATCTTTTTAATTAAACTATATAGTTTTTATTTCATAAGCAATTTTTCTAACATTAAATGCTTACTTATACACTAAAATTCATCTTTCCTATTCTAAAACAAAAGAAAAGAATACAAAGCAATAAGTACAGAGTAATAGTAGTTATTTTTTAATGACGACATGCAAAATTGAAATTATAAAAGTTCCAGTAATTATCATGTAGAAGTGTGTCCATTTTCCTTTTAAGTTCCGTACGTTTGAAATAGTTGTGCCCCACTTCCCAAGAGTCACATTTTCAATCCGTGGCACCAGCCACACTTTCTCTCTCATGCACTCTTAAAATCTTTTTAGCTACACGATACGATTGAATTGCTTTTTTCAAGTTATTATTTTGTCAAAATTGAATTACCACATAAATATCATCATCGAGTTGAAATTCAAACTAATCAAACCGTACAATGTACAATACAAACCAGACCGACCAAAATAAATCATATTTGAATTGGAACTTCAAATAAATGAACGTTACATCATAGTACATAGGTATGTGTTTTCCTGTAATATAAAAGAGTGTAAAGCTGGTTTATTTTAATAATAAAACTGTAGTAATATACCGTATATCGTAAAAACCGTACCCTTGTCCATTTTTTCCTACTAACTACGTAGTTTTTTTTCTCTGTAAGTTTTACATACATAATGTACAATCATATTTTTATTCGTGAAGTGTGTGTAGTACCATTCTCGTCTTATAGTTTACTACTGTGCACCTAGTTTTTTCAACTCAACACTATAACTGCCAACACAATCTTAATGGTTTTACATTTAAAAAGGTTCTCCCTGAAAAGAACATTTTTTGTTTGGATTGTTTTGTTGAGTCGTTTTCAGATTTGATTGGAAATATAACAAGTCTGAGAAATCCCTATATGAAAAGCCTGTCACAAAAATACATTGCTCAAAAAGGGCTTTCCCTAAAATTAGTCACACCCAATCAAGCTAAAAAAAATGAATAATTCGCTAAATACCACGGTTTTCATATTTCTGAGCAGTTTTGATTTCTGAAGTGGTCATATGCAAGAGTAGAAGGGTGAATTGTAGTAATCTTACATGTTTCGTTACATGAATGCATAAAATCTATCTATGGAACCTTAATAGGTATGGAATAATATGTAGTATAGTAAGTAAATACAGTAATGTTAAAATCACTATCATCTATAGTAATACACGTAAAATTTTTATCTTTTCTGGAATACTAAAGTTACTTACGTCCCTCTGTCCAGATTTTGAAAATCACTTGTACGTTGCCACATTCAGCAAGATTTCAGGGATATCCTAAAAAACTACTATAAAAAATTTCAGTGAGAATTTCACAACCCCTTTCGTTCTCTCATTTCTTTATCGCTAAATACTACCTGGCATATTCTGGGTAACGCATATTAAAAGCCTAGGATCATAAGAAATTGATGATGTTTCGAGCAAAATTCGAATTCTATTTTTTTAAAACATTTTTTGCCAACTTTTCATACTAAAATTATAAAATATTAGAAATTATTCATATAATGATTGAATGAATGTACGTCATAATCCGTCCTCTCTAATAAAATCATTGCCCTATCAGCTATGTATCTGAAGCGTTGTGACGCTTCATCACGTAATTCGTAAGCCTTACACTGGGACGCATTTTGAGAAAGTCATAACAGTTAGTGCTTTCAAAGTTACAACAGTTCAATATATCAATCGTGTAGGATAATAAACGAAGTGCATGTTCTCAGTTTATATCATAGCATATAGCCTTTACAGTTAGTCGTTTTTCATATCTCGTTGTAAAGGTTAGTACTTTTCACTTTGTAGTTCTCTGTTCTTAAACCTATTGGAAAAAAATAATAGGCAGCCAAAAAGAGCATCTACATAGTACACATATTATGTATATGCGTCAAATACGCATTAACTTTTTAAAATGTTTTCTTCCAAACATATATAAGTGAAAAGTACGTCTCTCTGAAGTAATCAGCAACGCCTTTGAAAGAAACTAGGTAGGTAATGTAAGAATAATAAGTAAGTATTACATTTAACTCATTTTTTACAACAAAAAAGGACTCATTCGAAATTACTATTTAAAATTTGATTTCTGGAAATCTAAACGTCTAGAAATGGACTATAAAATCAGTTTTCCAACGCATTGAAAACTTTCTGAGTTTCCAGATCGGGAGTGTTGGTTGGGTGAACTCGTTTATCAGTTATTTAAGTTCTCATACAGTTCTCTAGGTGTAGTTATGTATGTTTCAGGTTCGAGTCCACGTCATTTCAGTTTTCCGTTTAAAGCACACGGTCCGTTTGGGTTTGATGGGTGTCCCGTCTTATGTTTCTTGTAGTTTCATCGTTGGAATTCAGGGAGTTGATCAGAATCAGGAGAGGGGAAGTCAGTGAAAGGACAGGTAATATAATTTGTCTTCAATATAGAAAAATTAGGAACAAAGGAAGACTGGATGGAACGCCGTTTTGTGATGTACAAGTAAGGAATTGTACAGGAATGAGGTGAAATAACTGAATGGACTCAAGTCAATGAATTCCAGTTCGTCATCTAGATATACAAGAAAAAGAAAGCATATGAGTAAACTATGTGCAAAGTTTGCATTGAATTTTTGTGAAAATAGATGATTTGCGCTAGTAAAACATTCGCAAAAGAATAATTATATTTAGGTAGTAGAACGTAGAATTTCATTTTACTTCTATGATAAGAATATTGTATATGCATCAAGACTTCCTACAAAACGATGTAACTAGAACTGGACTGGACGGAAAACGTACATTGTTTGAACTTACGCTAGCACTGACCTTTTTTGATTTGTGAGTTCCTTCCAAACCGCTTTGAAATATAAAAAACTGAATACGTGAACTCAAAGAAACCCAAAAATAGTACTTTATGAGCTGAAAATACTTTAATGCCTGCTCACTTTTAAGTAGACGCGCTGTAAATGTTAGATTGTATTGAAGACGGCTATTTTATGCTCGATTTTCTATATAGGTTTGGGTCTTTGATTGCAACTAATCTGAACATTGAACATGGAAGCATAAGATACTTATTTAATATTCAAAATATTAGAATCAAGAGACTCTGCTAACTTTAAGCTAATTAGGGAATGATATGTAAATATTTTATATTATTCATCTTTTATTCACAATATGTACTTAATTAAAGCTTTAAGGATAATATGATGATGATGCATTGCACCTTTTTCAGAAAAAAGAGTAATACTATGTCAAAAGCTCTCAACCTTTCGAGTAGTAGTAGTACATATGTACAAATGTATGTATATGATTTACGATGTTTCTATAAAATGTTTCAATTGAATACGAATTCATTTGGAATGTTGTAGTACATGACCTTTTAAAAAATACAAATTCTGTTGGCCTTTTCTATAACGCTCAAAGAGTCATCAAGGTTAAAAGACATATATGTATTACTATCGGTATCTCTTTTAGAGCTTAAAATATCACTACAAATTCATGAATAAATAATCCTTATTAATCTACTAACTTTATTGATTCGAAAGAGAATTTGAGGTAGCATGAACTCTCCCTTCCTGCTTTCGTTATACTTTAAGTCTATTTAGTTAACTGTTGAATGAGCAATGCTGAAATTTCGTTGATAATATAAGGGTGCTCTCTGTGGAATCTTTCAGAATTTTACTCGTTTTAAACGTGACGCTTCTCTCTAACACTCGCTTCGCCACTCCTTTTTACAATTCTTGAACACGACCGTAGGGAACCCAGCACCATTTCAAGTAAAAAGAGGGAATTTATCTCTTACAGCACCATTCTTTAGCTAGTTTAGTAGCATCCGTAATTATAGAAATAGGATTGTTGTACTTGATCGGACTTTCCTAATTTATTTTATTGGTTTTTTATTTTTTATATAGTTTCATCATGAGTATGGTGATCAATTAAAAGTGGCAAAAATATAAAATAAATGCGACAGTCAAATTATTGAAATCGCTTGATAGTACTTGGTCGACAATTAACAATAAAATTTCTCTATATAAGAACACATGTTTTGTTATCGAATGCCTATCTCTTGTCCCTACTTAGACGCTGGAACTTGTTGCGCTGATGATGTTTTGTCATAACCTTTTCGGTACTATTAAAGTCAGATCTGAATAAGATTCCATTATTAAATGCCCTCAGTCACGTTATATAAAAGGAATTTTGCACAACCTTTCTAAAATACTACTTCGCTGAGCCATTTCCAGCTCGCTGACGTACAAAAATAGTACAATCCGCTCAGAAAACCTTAGATAAAAACTTACCTTATGGACTTAAATAAGTCACCAAATAATAATTCTTCTTAAAATTAACCACTAAAATTGCACTTCACATTTGGTACTTAATATTGCACATTTTACAAGTTACACGGGTATCAACTTATGTGTTAAATGCTTGGCAGGTTTTTTCCTTATCAATCAGTACGTGAACTAGTGATGATGGAATGAGTGATTGATATTCGTACGGAAACGCTTTTGTGACACAATTATCGACAATAGCTTTTTTCCCATTTGACTACCAAAGAAGACTTGACGTAAATCTATGCATCTGGTTGCGATTCATTAGAGTTTGTGGATGGGTAGGCACTCCGCGATCATCTCATGGCATGTTAAATACGTGCAAATATCCTGACAATATCACAGAATTAAAAGATTAATGATGGATGATTCATAATTGATACTAACCTGAAATTCATTTCTGGACGGGCGAGTTTCAAAATTGGAAATAATGACTCAATTATCCTCATC
>JAHZNI010001966.1:0-23479 GCA_027744415.1 Seira ritae | reverse complement strand
CCATATTATTGAAGGACCTATTATCAGCGATAAGCGATTTTTATCAACAATGGATTTGTTAGTTTGATTGAGCTGTAGATTCGATCGATGACTTTTTCCTTGTCAAACTGACTACATGTTTTGGCAATTCAGAACTAAAGCTCAGAGAAAAATCAAAAAATAAAAGGCTCGCGTTGCATAGTCACAGCCAATTACCTGTGCGATTGCGATGTATCTCGGCGTAGCATGAATATGATGTGATGCGGCATCGTTCCTCATGCAATAAGTCCAGAATTAAGCTTTCAATTGAAAAATGCTGCGATAAGTTTCTTCATCTTTAACTGGACTTTCTAATGAGTCATTAAAATTAAATTTTTATGGCATAAATATTGAGCCACGAGCATTTAAAGATTTGAAGGCAATTTGTCTGATTCGAAATTCCCATCAAATTAATTCCTATAGTCACTCAATTTAATTAGCCTTTACCGGGACCTTAACAACTTTAGCAAATATCAAGCAACCTCCGTAATCCAAGATTCCTTGTTGTTTGCTAATGTTGTTAACTTAGAGATACATATAACTACAGCTAGCCTTATCACAGTCCATGCTTCTTGATTTTGCAAGTTTAATTTTAGTCTGATCATTTTCGTCTGTCTCAAGATCACATTAGCCTAGCCGACGATACGACTCTTCTGGACTGAACTGTTTTTTACTCGTTTCGGCTGCCATGACTAAAAATTTTCATTGGTAGAATTTCATTTTAAACCATGATAACAATGACAAAGAAGAGAGGTGGATCATCTTCCAAGCTATACCCAGTACCCACATCTACGAGGAGCACATTGATCGATCTTTTACGAAATACACGGTCCCTTTAAGTTTTATTGTTACAATTATTCCTCAAGATTCACAAAAAAGTATTGGCATTATTACATTTTCTGGTAATATCTGAACAATTTTATATTCTTTAATCGAGCACGTTTTATAGAAACTGAACCTAAAATTTTATTTAGTGCTTCTTAGCTTGAATGCTAAAGTAAGAATTTAGTTTCGTTAAACCTTCATAAATTAGTTGCATTACCTGGATTCTCAACAAATTGAGTAAAGCAAAAATTAAAGAGGGTTTTACGATGTCTGATCGAATTAGAATAAATTCTCCGGTTTGAATTCTTGCTTTACTCAATTTCTCTTGTAGTCCAACCTTTTTGATTGTTTCTTATTATTACTATGATCAATTTCATATGCGTAATTATTATTATTAATGCTAAAATTACTTACGGCAATATACGCACTTAAATGATGGAATCGTAGATACATAACACGTTGAAATGACTTATGAGACTAATATCATCAATCTTTAAAATCGTTAAAATCTAAAAAATATCTGAAAGCATTGTCATCTTCTTACCTCTTCAAATGGCAAAAGCAATAATTGTTTGAATGGCAATAATTAGATCGTATTTATGCAGTCTACAGCGATTGTATTCAAACTATGCATGCATTTATCTTACTTCAAATTCAGAGTGCCATACTCATGTTCAACTTAACCTCTTTCTCAAACTAAAAAAAACATAATTATTTTTCCACTCCCTACTTTATCTTCATAGAATGAAAATATATTTGAAATCCGAGTGGATATTTTTAATTTAAACACAAATTTAAACAAGAGCAAAAGAGGACAAGCACTCTAATATTTTTTGCTTTGATCACAGACTCAGACAGAAGTGCTACACTAAACTTACCCTCTCTTCCGCCATGTTACAAGTGTCTAACTCAATTCAACTCTACCTAAGTATGTAGAACATATATACAAAGGAGAGAAATGATCAGCTCTAGCCCGAACAAGCTCGAGAAAGTCGGGGAGCATACCAGCGGCATCTCGTTTCACATAAAAAGAGTATTGAAATGTGGTTTACGTACAACTTTCTTTTTACTTTACCCTCAAGTTTGCATTGCATTTGCTTTGCATTTACTTTCACCCCCAAGTTCACGGACTTGTGCTACCATTTGCCATTTAAGCATTACTTTTGACAAAACAACTGTTAATGAGATTACGAGTATGGAATGCCTAATCGGTCTTACCACGAACATTCGACGTATTTTGAATTTTTTGAAAGGAAATGAATGCAACATACAGCGTAAACCAAAGAATCCCCATTGCGAGAAATTTAAACGCAAGATCGCAAACATGGTTACTTTTATCATTTTGAAAATGCTGGATGGAATTTTCATAATAATAAAAATAATCATGTTTACGACCTTGATTGAAACGTTGCTTAGTGCTGAATGATAGTTTTTAAATGGACTTTGATAAAAAATTGAGCAATGCATCCATTTACTACCAAAAGACAATTTAACTCGAATTGTAAAGAAAACCCAAACGTGAAATACTATAGATATACTATATACTATATATACTATATATCTCATATTCAAAGTTCAACATTCGGTGAAGTTTTTAAAACATGTTAGCCAGTTAGCCTTCAAATCAACTATCAACAGATATAAAGAAAGTAAAGTAGAATTTCATTTATTATTTTGGCCTTAATTACGCCTGTACACTTAGTTAGTAGCGTTGATCAACACCTTACAGTCAGTCACAAAATCTTTTTTGACTTTTGATTTAACAATATTTTGGAAATCGTTTGTCACGACGAATTAAGCTGAATGATTAAACCCATTCTTCCTCATCCTCTGAATCAGATTTGCCGAGACGCTTTTCTCCTTTAGCCCCATCCCATGTTTGGCAGTGTCTTTGAAAATTAATTATGGTCGACGTAGTGTCAAACTTAACGCTCTTGCCAGCGCTGAGTGAGCTCGTTACAACTGTAGCAACGGCTGCCTTTGCATTGGCGAATGCATTACGAAGCGACGAGTTGACTTGAGCCTTTACACTACTGCTCTTATCATCGCTAGCAGGAGGCATTATTGTACTCTTAGTTTTCCCTTCTAATCCCGATCGCCGTCCCAGCAAATCTTTTCCAGGGATAATATCATTATCTACTGCGGGACAGTAGTAGTTATCCTCTTCGCTGTAAAATTTTCTAACTTTCTTGGACATATCAACAATACCGGAAGTGGACTGAGAACAGTTACTGTAACTAATCTGAACAATTTTCTCTTCTCGACCAGTGCTAACAAAACAGCTTTTTATGGTACTACTACGCATCTTCTCTGGATCCGAAATGGAGCTATATTGATTACCAAGTCCAGTATATTGAGCGGGTTCATTATAATCATCATGAGATACTATTTTTACCGTCGGGTAAATTGGAATCTTTGGAAGTTTCCTTCGTTTCCGCTTTACTATACCCAGTCCTACTACCCCTGGATGCGGACGCTCAAAGACTTCGTAAGTATCAGTATCATTGTTCCCAATGTTTTCTAGATGTACGATAGGTTGTAACATTGGAACTCTACCTTGTCCAAACCGTCTAAATCGGAGTCCTCGAAGAAGATTATTAAGATCGGGGAACTTTGTCGAGTTGGTCGGAGCGGGAGATGGGGGTGGTAAGGGTACAGTAACTTGCAAATAATCATCCTCAATAACACGACTTCTACAACTATTGGCTACTAAATTGGTTCTGACGGGGAATCTATCAGGAAGAGGAGAATGAGGAAATCTATATCGATACTGATACTGTTCTTCCTTATAATATGGAGTGTGGAGGTGCTGAAGCAAATCTGGAGTTCTCTCATTCGCAAAATTCGTCCACAAAAGTCAGTGCTTATACTCGGGGAAATGATGAGACGATGAAGTGGTTGGTGACAGTGGATCGCGATCAATCAAATGGTCCGAGGAGCCTGTCAAAAAACAGACGCAAACTCGAATAGGATAATCATGACGGTAAATTCCTTTCGTTAATTATGTTAACAACAACATGGACGATTCTGAAGTAGTAGCTCCTCTAATTGTCATTGGATTATCTCATAATGTATTCGTTACATGATACACATGCGAGTCAATCCGGTTAAATATGAATGCATGCAAATCATTACAGTTCCAACGGGCTAAAAATATACGAAACAACATCTAAACTTATTAGACCAATTATTACAAAAATTCTTATTCTAATCATCTTTTTAAGGTTAATTAACCAAGATTATTACATTTCAAAAATGCTCAGTGACTAGTACATTATTTCTGGACACATTTTCCCACAAGAATTTGTAACAAAAGAGTCGTTCCAACAAAACCGTTTTGCATAACGTAATAATATCCTTTATTTTAGTTTACACATTCTATCTCAAAATTTGTTGTGTCATGCAATATTACACCACCAACGATCATCCGTACTTGTAAGATCCATCTCAGTCATCATCATTATCATACAACCATACAATAAATTCCATTCGACTAAATTATTTCATTTCAAAAGAGTAGCTCTAAAATATTATATGTACAAAATAAAAAAAACCCACTAAGATCTTACTCAAAAACTGCAACTTTACAATCTAATTACCTACCTACCTACACACAAATTATGTACATTTATTCTCTTCGCGCGGACAATAGTTATTTACAATGAACGCAAATCATGTGAACTGTATCAGTTTGTCCAAAGAAACTGACAACAGATGCATAAACTGTGGTAAATATATAACCTGATTATCTTCAAAATATGCGTAGCTTAAATATATAAAATAATATCAACTATGGACAGTTTAAAGTTTGAAAATTCTAATTACAATTGGGTAATTACGACTAAAATTAAATTCTTACAACATAGCAAATACAGAGAATAATTTCAGCTATTTAAAACTTTGTTTCAATTCCTCACAATGATAATCAGTGTAAAGTTAATACTTTGATATTTACTCTCATATCACTACATTGAGATAAGAACAGAAATGAACAGACAACAGACATACATCATACATTCAACCTAAAAGAGATTTTCGCGTGCATTGCAATTCATTGACTGATTCATACAGTTTTCATTTAAAAAATTTAACATTCAGGATTTAGAAAATTTGTTTAAATTTTTTCTTATAAGTAGCAATAGTAATTTGACTAGAGACTGATCTACTACTGTTTGTGGGTCTGTTGTCTACCATTGGTTGTTCTCGTTGAAGCATGGTACTGATTCTGATAATGGCCAAGGATAACAGATTGTGGAATACCATTGACGTGAAGGGGGGACTGCGAACCAAATTGCGACTCATCGGATGGATTGTAAAGGTGCTTGAGATTTCGTGGAGTAAGAGATCTGGAGCGCGACACATGGGCGCGCTCCTCTTCATCCTCGCTAGTTGACGTGTTGATCAGGTTTGGCTGGTTGTTGCTACCAAAGTCGAATCCCCGAAAACGCATCCATTTTTTATTTGGAGGGCAGCAATAATGAGAGCGGAATAAAGAATATATGGGAAAAAATAAAAAAAAAAGTTGTTAAAATTGTTAGAGCATATGAGCTTAAGGCATGTGATGCGTACAATATTCCACACAGAACGTGTGGATGGATTGATAGTCCTTGGGAACATACGGTATAATATGGCTAATTATATTTTCACTATCCATGTAGGTAAAATAACTATTGCAAGATTGAGATAACGCGGAGTGGAAAGCCCTACATGCATACTCAACCTAAGGATACCTAGAGGTCTAGAGAGAATAAAACGCTCTTGTTCTCTCACACTTTTCCTAACGGAAGTGAACTACTCAAGAGGACTATGAACTTTACCCGTTTAGGTAGATCTACACTCCACGTACGCTAAAAACAATGCCTAAGCCTATGCCCCAAGCCTACAAAATAAATCCACCGAGAGTATATACGTTACAAAAAGCGGCGAGAGTTTCGAAGAAAAGAATAAAACAAAGATCGAATTCTGCTTACTTCACAACAGCAACAGTGCTTCTGCTTCTCGTGTTTTTACGATACGATAATGATAATTAAGCCTTAAAATGGAAACGAACACACAAACGAAAGGAGAAATAATAGTATTTACCAGAAATAGCACGGACAATAAGGAGATGCTTTCCCATCGATGCAACTAAAATAGAAAGTAAATAGATGAAGCAAAAGAAATTCGTAAAAAAATCAGCCAAATAAAAACTCAACAAGTGAAAGTAAAAATCATATTGTTTTGCATACTACAGCTTCAACAGTGCAAGACGTCATGGCTCAAGATCATAATCTCTCGGGAACGAGAGGGTATACGTATTAAGCTCAAGCTCTTGACATTTTTCCCCAAAGTGCCAATTAAATTTAAGTGAGAGAAAATAATGGGAAGAGAGCACGCGAAAGCATTCAAGATAAATTTACAGTGTGAAAAATTGCTACTGCGCGACTGATTCTGAATAGTAAAGATAGAAAATGGGAGAAAAGAATGTGAATAACCAAAAGATAAAGCATAATATTTGTAGGTAGGGGGAATGTTTCCCAGTAGCAATTTAACGAACCATCACGTCTTCTACTTGTTTGTTCATAGTAGTGGCATCATGGCATGAACTTTTTTCTGTACGTGTTGTCCACCTTCTTGCTTTACCTTTCTAAATCATCTTCTAGGGAAGAAAGAATATTTGATGCGTAATGACCATAGTCAGATAAAGGTGTAAGTATATCGGGATCTACCCGCGGACCTCTATATCGCCCCAGTACAAAGCCATCTTCCTCGTCACTGCAAATCAACAACTTTTCACTTTGGTTCTTTCCTAAATAGAAAGTTTTTATTTGCGTGGACTAGCAAAAAAACTATGTAGCATATTTTTTCAGATCTTGTTACTTTTCACCCTATCCAAATTTAAAAAAAAAGGAGAATAAAAAATCGCGTGCTGTTAAAATGAACTTTGTGCAGGAAAGCGAAACATAAAGTGAATTACAAAAAAATCCTAATTTAATTCAGTGTAAATGGGGAGAGAGAACACATACATTTCCATTAGTACGCCCTGTCATTTCAATTAATGTTTTTATTCAAGGAAAAATCCATGTACATTTCCACGATTTGAGAAATAAATTAGCCTTGGCTTAGCCTGCTCTACAGATGCGACCGCCTAACGAGAGATGATTAATGGGGAAAGTAGAAACTTTGGCTCGCCTATTGTTAGAGTATTATGTATAGCAATGTAAGAATGTGAGTGAAGTAGTAGTGACCACAGTTTTTTCGTACTACCTTGGTGGTCCGGGAGTCGGAGGGGCAGAGGCGAAGCGAAAAGCGTGCTGTCACATATTGATACGCCGCCTTCCATGAAATAGTGTAAATGCAGCAACAGCAAAAAAAATTAGAGGAAAATCAGCAACAATGACAATCAATTGCAACAACAAATTGTCATCATCAACATACACGAAATAATTAAAGGCACACGATATTAGAAAAATACAAATATATATATACATACACACGACACGGAACGAGACCAAAGTTTTTGGTTTTACTAGGTTGGAAGTAGAAAAATCATAAAGAAAGAACAGAGGAAAATTTTTAGAGCGCGGTCCTTTCTGCTTTTCAACAATAATTTTTTTAAGTAGTACTGATAGTGATTCAAGAGAATAACACTATGCAAGATAGAAAAAGAATGAATGGCACAAGATCAAAATTTTGTTATGCATGCCAATCTACGATATGTCAAAGGTCACGCAAATGTCTCCCAGAAGTTGGAGATCGTTAATAATAATGTCAGCTTATCATCGCTCAACATATTTCCCGTGGAGAAAAACTTTCATTCGTTAATGTTCGTGCCAAAGAGCAATGTTATGAACGACAAAATATTCTCTCTTTCTCTCTCTTTGAGTCTTTTGAAAGAGGAAATAGTAATGTTATTGAAATTATTGTTATGTTTAGTAGTGTATTATGGAGTGAGACAAGTAGGTTTCAGACTCAAACAAAAAAGTATGTATTTTTTGATATTTTTCCATCTACTCATTCCTTTTGTAAGTATGAAAGGGAGTGAATCGTGATCAGATCAGATCACAAAGAGACAGAAAGGTGAAGTGGTAGGCTTTAAAGCATTATTCCGATGTTATGTTAGGCTGATTCTCATATGAGAAAGCTCGAAGAATAAGTAGTATTTCGTGAGTACCCTATCTAATTCTCCCGAGTGAAGCTATCACAAAAATTGGAAGAAAAGAGATTTTTTTTATTTAAAAAAAGGAGTGTGGACTGATGACTGCAGTTGAAGATCCATCTTCTTTGAGTGTATTCTTATTCTTTCATGACAAAAAATAATAATTTAAAAATATGCTATGCAAAGACATGCCTGATAGGTCCACCTGCGTCATCATTACTCTCATCGTCGGCAGGCTGACCCTGTGGAATGCGATCTGTGGAATTTCTAAGGAGAGGGAATTCTGAACCGAATTCAGGATAGTCGGGGTAGCCCTCGGAGAGGCGGGTGCCACCTGAACAAACAGGAAAGATGACAAAAATGATAAGTGAAAGATAAATAGACGACGACGAGAAGAAATAATTTTTTCTGCATGTTTAATTTCCATCTTTACCCACTGCTACTGCGCTCAAAAAGTTCTTTCATTTTAGGAAATTATCATTAGAATTCATTTGCACATTCCCCGTCCAAGTTTGTGGTTCAATAATAAATTATTCATTTTTTAAGGGAAAATTAAAATTGTAGATGAACCTTGTGGTGGTGGCGTCGAGGTCGCATCACCCAATCCTCTCTGAGCCGCAGCGACTCTGAGCGCTTGCAAAATATCTTCATGATAGCCATTGAGCGACTTAAGCGTTCTCTCCACCTCACACATGGCATCATTATTATCAGACTGAGATCCATCCTCCTCGGCAAACTTCTTCAGGATCCCCTTCTCAGGAAACCTATTTCCTCCAACACTATTCGGAGTCCCTAGAAATGCAGAGGTCTCATCTCCAGTCTCATCATCTTGTGGCTGAGTTGCTCCCAAGTTTTTCATCGATCCTGTCATTCCGATGCTGTGTTGAACTCTACAAAAAGCAAAAATTTATTAGCACTCAGATTCAAAGATAAACAATATTTAATAGCGAAATTAAAGCTAAACTAGTTCTTCTACTTTCTATTTCTATTCACATTGATTGACAGGTCAAGTAAAAGGCTTGCTCGGGTGAAGAAGGCTACGTCTCTGTGTGGATACCCCCTTAGGAAAAATTGTGTCTTGTCTCAAGTGATATAGAACTTGTATAAATATACGTAGTCATTGTGAAAGCACATTTCCCATTCCCCTTTTGTCTCTGTCTTGTTTACACAAGATCTCTTCTCATATTATTATTCTTGTTTTTCTCTCTACTCCACAGACTCTTTCTATCGTTCTCAAACCCCATTTTATTCAAGTCCTTTCGCATTCCCTTAGTCCGTCAGTGCAAAGAGCATTTTAAGCCTATTTCTACTCTCACTTTTTATTTTCTCATCTCACGATCAGATAAAGAATCATTGAGACTCGGAGGAAGGCGCTTATTTCTAATTTGTGAAAAATTTATAGGAAATCTCTCCTTTAACTGAGCGCTCTTCCAATTCCAACTTTTTCGAACAAACTTAATGTAGAAGCTTGGAAAACTCTAAAAGTAAGTAGTTTTTTGGGCTAGCAAGTTCACCCAAATTTCCCATGAGTCATCAAGAACCAAAGAGTTTTCCACATGAAACTCAATATCCATACCGTTTTCCTCATCACATCACCCACATCAGAATCAGGAAAAGATTATTTGTAAATGTAAAATGACTGGCACGCATGAAAACTCGCTCTTCTTGGCTGAAAGTTTTTTCACCAGTCCTACTTTTACTTTTTACATTTTTGGTTAATGGAAGTGTCAAGGAAGAAGCAGAGTGGGAAAAGTAAAAATTATTATTTTTTGTGGGAAAACTAAAGAATATAACGTTTCCCTCGCACTGATCATGATCATGTTTGACGTTTGCAAAAGTGCGCCTGAATTCTTTTTGGTGAAAAGAAAAGATTGTCCAGAAAAGAATCAATTTGCGATGGAACAAAAAAGTCTGCTTAGTTTCCTCTTGTCTAAAATAGACTGAAACATTTTTTACTCGTCAAAGTTGAAAGGCAAGTAAAATCCAAGTGCAATCATTTGCAACTCAACCGGAGGAAGTTTCTCGCTTTGGGAGTTGTGGTAGAACGTACAACTGGAGCTCAGTATTTAAAAAAAAATATGGATTTCCTTTTCCCTCCACAGAATTTAGTATGCAAAAGGCTGGAACGTTTTTCACACTTTCATTCCTCCGTGATCATATCTCCCCGTCTAATGCCTTCCTTCTTTTTCTGTGGATTCCTTTTTGAGGCGCCATTGTATTAACACTGAGAAGAACAAGGGGAAATCCTTTACGTGGTTGATCCTGTCTCGATACATGCACATTAAGATCTGAGATACGAATACCTGTTTTCTACATATTTGAATTTTCTCCAGATTATTTCCAATTTTCAAAGTTGCCTCTATATTTTTCATTCCTCAAGCTATCGAGTACAATGCACCGGAGACATGAAACCAAGAACGCATCAATATTGTCTTCACAAGTTCCATTTTTATTTCTTTTCAAAAAATGTTTTTTTGTCTGTACGGGAAGTCTCAGAGTAAAAAAATATTCAGAAAGGAAAATCTCAATAGAATAACTTCTTTGCACGAAAGCTCTCTTTCGTTTTACAAAAGAAAAAAGTACATTAGCCATTTTTGTAAAAAGGACTACCTGCCTTTTTCAAAGACTGCTAATATTATACCAATGACTTCTTTTCGTCGTCTTCTGTTGCTTCAGATCCTATTGGAAAAATTGTGCTACTTTTTATTATTGTTATATTTCGAGAAAAGTATCAGCGGAAAGAAATGCTTTGGGCATTTACTAACTCACTCGACTTATAAAGGTACATACCTGCTTCCAGGTTTCCCATTCCAACAGCTAAAATAATGTTTGTTGGATGGAATGCCGATTTATGAGATTATTACTTCGCCTATTGAAAATGTAACGAAAAAACTATTTCAGCTTTGTTCTTATTATCCAATTGGAAAAGGGAAATGTACGTGAGCTGCTGCTTCGATATGAAAGAAATTTTAGGTAATGTTTTATTCTAGAGATATGCATTCTCATCATATCTATTTTCTTACAGAAGTTCAGCATTTTTCTCTGTGAAAAATGGCAGTGGAATAAAGATTCCGACATTTTCCCTATCTAATAAAATGCTTAGCCATGTACCCCTCCAGCTTCTCTCTGACTTTTTTCTTGAATATTTTCTCGAGCAAAAGGATCTAAAAAGTGAAAGCAGTTATTTTCTCTTAGGAACGTGTGCATATTGTATGCAATGCAGTGACACGAACGAAAAATTCCCAGGCCATTCGTTTTATTTTTCTAGGTCGCTTGTCCTGCCTGACTAAACGGCATAAAGAAAAAATTATGATGCACCCACAAAATGAATTACTCGGAAAAGGAAGATCCCTATTCAGAAAAAAGCAGCTGCCTTGTTATGAATAGGTGGTAATAATAGTAACAAGAATTTCCAGTCATTCTTATCGTTACAATTCAGCATATAAGAATATCGAGGGGAATGAAGGAGTTCATTCTTGTGGAGAAACCTCTTGTGACATCCCCATTTTACCTAGTGTAGTAAGCACATCTATACTCTACACTATCACAAGCAATAAGGATAAGGGAATTGAAATGAAAGTAGTATTTTTCTGAATAGTTTCACAATCTGAATATCATTTTGGATGGAGCTTGACTTTGTTTCAGACATGTTTGTAGTGTGTCGTGTCACAGGGAAAAAAGACAACGAGATTTTCTACGAATGATGATGAGCAAAGGAAAAAAAGATATCTATGGTATTAGGTTGATACGCATGAATGACCCTTGTCGTTGTGATGTTAGGTCAACTATGGTATTTTTATGGAGATTGAGATAAATGGAAAAATATATGTGCTGGAGCTGGAACCGGAATAGCTGCCAAACCAAGCCTGTCCTAATCTTATTTTTCGTATAGTATTAGATATAATGAAAACCAAAAAAATGGCACATGAAAAATAAGTCCTTCGAGCATTATGCAGAGCAGACATAACGAAATGAGGTGGGAGGGGGAGCTGCGGAAAATAATGAAAGCTGAGCGTCAGTCAGCCTGATTTTTTTCAGTTTGGCTCTAAGGCTGATGGGTACACGAGAACTGAAAAGGAAGAGAAAGCCCCTGTGGCTCCTATTATAAATGCTCTAGTGATCCGAAAAAATATGGGGATGATGTTGATAGCTAGATTTTTTACACAGAAGGGGCATAAAATACTACCAATTCCTGAGATTTCACAATTATAAAAGATGTGGAAATACAGTGAGTAGGATGCTACCGATTGAATTTGTTTACCTGTAAGTTGGAAGTTGAGTGAAGCTAAGTATTCTGTTGTCAAACTCTTCGTGATTGAGCCGAGCTGGCTGTGGGGCAGGTTGTGCGACTGGTGCAGCAGCATTAGGACCTGCTGCTGGTGGTTGTTGTGGCTGGGGCAACTTGAAAGATTTCGGGTTGAAAGGGGGATAAGTAGGCTCAAACTTGGGCACGCTGTTTCTCCGGTAACATAGGGCTATCCCAGCAAAAAGAATGAAGACTCCTCCAACCACCGACACCATTCCAAAGACGAGGATTATTGTGTTTGAGCTGTCCTCTAATGACCCTTTCTTGGTCGTTTTCTCCTTGGCATGTACCTGGGAATGGCTGGCGGTTGATTGATTCGGGGATGATGGTTGTAAAGGAATCACGGGCGCCGGCGTCGTGGGCACCAAAGCAGACTTCTGGGAGCAGTCGGCCCCCTCGAAGCCGTCGTAACAATGGCAAACGTTCACATTTGAACAGTCTCCTCGACCGGAGCACTCCAATCCCACGTGGTTTGACGGACAACGGGAGTTATCCAAAAAGGGAGCAAGCTTCACACAAGTTTGGTTCATACATATCTAGAGAAAGCAGGAAATGAGAAAAACATTAGCTTTCAGAGAAAAATTATAGTGAAAAGCACGTACGCCAGACATCAAAAGGATCTGATGATAATCATCAGCACGATGATGATCACATCCCCATCACTATCCCCTTCCTCGGTCACTATCACCACGACCAAAACTACCATCATTTTCACATGGGAATTTAAAAGGAATTTTCTGTTCCATTCCAAGTCTGTGGCTTTTCCCTGTTTACACTTGTTTTTAACATGCATCTCTCTCTCTTCCGCTGTTTCGTCATCTATTTATTTGGTGAAAGAGTGAGCGACTCGTAGGGGAAAGTGAAGTGGAATCAGAGTCAAGATAAAAAATGAAAAAGTTTTGAACAAACATCAGTAATATAAGTAGTTTTTCCATACCATTCCATCTCCACATCTCGTTCCATTTCGCACCAGCTCTAGATCTGCGGACGCATCTCCCTTCGGACTATTCAGATTCTTGCACTCATGCTCAACCCCATTTATCGTAATGGTCGTTTTGGAGAATGTCGTCGACGTATATTTGTTCTGCATGATTGGACTGGCGCGACCATCCTTGCAGTGCAAACTTCCACACATCACATTTGACTGGGAACACTTCCGAAAATCGCCGTTCTGGTCACGACCACAATGACCAGTGTGATGACCCCACACGTTGAACTGCTGGTAACAAGAGTCATCCGCTTTCTTGGCTACATGAAGAGAGAGAACCAAATAATATATTAGGAGAAATGAGCCATGAAAAAAGACGTTACTATTGCTAAATAAGCTGTTGAATAATCTACTTTCCTAATATATAAAAATAAAATGGGAATGTATTAAAGTGGAGGTACAAGAGAAACTCTGGATTGGATGTTATGACCCCTTTTCTCCAGAACAAGATTAGTTTTTTTAGAAATCAGTGCAAATAATATTTCTACTACAAGGCTGCAGCAAAGAAAAATAAATCCGGAGGAAATATGGAATGAAAATCGGATACATTTTTCCTATTCCTCTTGGAGAAAATTCGGAGGGCAAGAAAGCAATATTGAACCTCTCAATCCAAGAGAAGGAGAGGAGAAATGAAGTTTCTTTATTTTCAGAGCATTACCACCATAATCCCAGATGCTGAGACACTGTGAATCCAACGTTGGACAAGCTCCATTGAAACAGTATCCTTGATTATTTGCACATGGAGCTCCATTTTTCTTATAGGTATTAAGCGGACATTCACCAGTTTGACCGGTGCAGAATTCTTCAATATCACATTCGCTTGCCTTTGGACGGCACACGGCGCCAGGTCCTTTGAACTGGAAAGAGGAAAAAGGAAAGTCATTACATATGCTAAAGTACCTCCATCCTGTGTCCCTTGAATAAAAAGGTGGATTGTGGATGTGAGTCGGCCTATAGTAATTTAAATAAATTTACGGAGCAGAAAACTTTAAAGTTTTTTACGGGCTTCCCCACTCTCTCTCTCTCTTTTCCTCTGACTAATGCATAATTGAAAAGCTGAGAATGAAACAAGAGGAATGAAATGAAGGCGCTAATGGAAGTTGAAGTAGGCTCTAGCTCCGCAGTGGATCCCCTCGAAAAAAGGCCACCCACCACTTTCCCTTATGCACAACTTCTAATGAAATGCTCATCTCGGGAAAGTTAACAAGCCAATGTGAAAACGGCTAGGGAGAATTTAGGCACATATAAAAAGGATTTTTTGCTGTAATGCATTCATGCATTATCCTCAGGCTGGAATGAGCATAGAATGTACTGAAGTTATCATATTATTAAACTTTAAAAACTGTTAGAGACTTACTTTGCAATTCTCACAACAAGGTTGGCCCATAGAGCACTCAGAGCTTGTTTTGAGACGACAGGTTCGTGGCTCACAGCACGGGTCCTTGCTGCACTCTTGAATGGAGCCACAGTCGCATTCCTCCCCTTGATCAACCACTCCATTCCCACAGGTTTCATGGGTAGGCTAAAAATATACATGTAATTATTACTCTACTCGTTACGTGTTGTTAGAAGCATAATGCTCGCTATCAAAATTGAAAGCAAATATACAACTTTTAATGAGGATTAACATGTCCTCGGTTTTGATTTATCATGTAACAAGAGCAAACAGAGCCAATATGGTCTGCCAGTAGAAGGGCAGAGCAGAAATTAAATTAGAAAAGGAGGATTTTGTTCACAAATTTTACTTTGGGTGGGGAAATATACAATCGAACTTATTTTTGATTTTACCACCCGAAAAGCTTTCGCATCATCATGTCTCATGGAAAGGGACGGCGCAGCAAATGGTAGGACTAGACTGGTGTTTACATTTTATATTTTGTTCAGTTGTTGGCAAATATAAGTAAAATTTGATATGGAAAGAGTATGAAAACGTGTATGCTGATCTCTTTCCCTTGAACTTATTTACGAAGCATATTTCGACACTGCTTAGGTTACATCTGGATGTGTTTGGAGTCAAATAGATAGTTTCTTTTCGCTTGGAAGGACTGAAATTTTATGGCTTTTGGCTTGCAGTGTTGGCGCTCGCCTCCAAAAGGCCGCTAGTTTGGAAGGAAAACCCTCTCCAAAAAACAAATCACGGCTAAAGTACCAAAAACTGAAGAGATGTTTTTTTTTGCACAAACCTTAACTGAATTGGGTTTATTTTGTAAGCACATCGCATGGCCTTGGTTGATAGAGGAGAAGTAGGCTTTGCGTGAACAATCAGAGAATCTATACGGTTGGATGCCATCCTTCCCCACTATGCTCTCGCTCATAATGCATCCATACCAATTAGGACAGTGGCAGTTATCCCCTAGAAAGAGCAAATGAAATCAATTTCCTTCTTTTCCTTTTCAATGACTCATCATCAAATTACGAGAGAAAAAAAATAGGAAAAGGGAGGAGAGCGCGGGGACAAACACTAAAGAAAAAATCTGTGTTGAGTACGCCCAACAAAAATAAATATAAAAAATAGTCTATTTATGGTCTAGTTTCGGCAATGTTTCTGTCCTTATTTGAAAGAAACGGAGGCAAAAGGAAAAAAGTAGGCTACATGTGAAAGGACTTCGAGCCAAATAAATTTTTGTGAAGGAAGAAAATTAAACCCTTTTTTGTCTTCCCGAGTCTTCCTTAGAGAAACAAAAGTGCTAAAAAGTAGATTAACAATCAATTAGAGAAAAAAGAAGTGTGAAAAAGGGTAATAAAATAGACCAGAGCAGGACTACGACCGGGATTTGGTTTGCTTTACTATATACATTACGGATACTAGGCTCCAAATCATAGTTTGAGAAAAGCGGATTTCCACGCTTACAATCCTCATCATGCCCCATGTTCAAATTGTGTCCGATCATGTGGGCTAATGCCACACCAGTGATGTGTGGCTGATAAATGTCCACATCAGCTACAACGCCCATGGCCTTCGGCGTACAGATTGTGTTGGGAACACCCATTCCGGATTCCGAGAAATTGTAGCCTGTGATCAACATCGTGGAGTCCCGGTTCACCGTAAATAATCTCTTTGGCGCTGCAATGCCAATAGAATAGAATGTGAAAATTTTCCAATAATCATCGCACAGTATCAAAGCTAATGCTTTCTTCTTCATCAATTTATGTTGAGAGGATAGGATTCATTCTCCCGTTGAGTCAAATGAAATGAAAACATTGGATCGTCCCACCGAAAAAAAAGATATGGTGATTTGGCCACAGAAAAATATAATTCTTCCTGTCCACCCTCCTACATGTACATAATTTTTATTCTGGGAGAAAGGAAAACTTGTATTTATTGCGTTATGATGTGTTCTCTCCGTGGAAGGCAAGTGTACATAATGGAACGGGAATAATGTATGGGCATCATTATACGCTTAATTTCCACTTTTCCTTTTTTATGGGCCAAAAAGAAATAAGAAAAATTCTATTCTTCTTCTGGAAGATGAAACATTAGAAAGAAAACCCGGGAAATAAATGGGATTAGCAAGGAAAAAACTGTTTCCTTTTGGTTTGAGGGTGCATTAGTGGTAAATCGGTTGAAATGAAATATGGATTAAAAATGCCAAACCAAACCAGAGAGAACACAAACAAACATAATAATAATAACAAACATAACAAAGAAAGTTGGGAAAAAATATCTTGCGTGACTTGTTTCATTCCCGACAATCCAAAGGACTACTAAAGAGGATGCCGAGACGTTCGAAATTTATAGCAGATTCATAACATTTTCTCGAGTTCAAAATCTTTCATGACAAAGAGATAAAAGAATCTCAACGATAATTTTTGATCCACCCTAGTTGGAAGAGTATCACAAAACAACAACACACCACAATAGTCTACTTATGTTTATGGTTTGAAATTCGTTTTACTATTCGCTTTTCCTTACCGTAGTGGTCCGTTAACTGTATGAGTGTTTGCCGTAAGTCATCACGATTCTGGACATTGAGATAGTTTTGTTGGTGCCATGTCTCCACGTATACGACCGAAATGGCAGTGCTTAGCTTGCGGAAGTACTAGACAGAAGAAGAAAGTCTGTTCGTTCACATTTTTCTTACAAAATTCTATTAATAAATTCACCAAAAGACTTGAAAGAGATAAATATTTGTACAGGGGAAATCTAAATGACAGGGAGCAATACTATATGCCGTTATCACCATTTAAAGGTGTGACTCAACTCACCAAATCAGCAATATTTACAATTTGGAGTGCGTCATGAATCACTTGGAGCCTCGTTGAGCTATTTCGTTTGTCGAACTGTCCATTGCAGACGAAATAACAAAAAGAATTCAATTAGAAGACAGTTTAAGTGTTCATCCATCTATAAAACTGTGTGTGTCTGTGTATATTGTGCATTGTGCCGAACAAGAACAGAACAGGACAACACAATTCCAAAACTTTCTCTTTTCCTCGTGTTCCTGTCCAACTTGTAAGTTTTGGAACACGGCATGTTTTATGTAAGCACACTATCCACAATATTCTTGAGAAAAGGGCCTTCGGGACTTTTAAGTTGTAGAGATCCTTTCTAGGCACGTTTCTCTATCCAAACTTGAATTGTTCAACTCTTTCCTTTCTTTTGCGAGCGTGGCTAACGTGCGCCAAATTTGCTTCCCAAGGAAAAATAATATTTTGGATTTTGAGTGAAAAAATAAGAAATACGGGGTCTCCCCAAGATTTAAAGTAGGCAGATATAATGGATGGAATGGAGATTTAAATGGGCTTTCCTAGAAAATAAATATTTTGTACGATGCAAATCAGTCGGTTTTTTGTAAGTGTATCTGTTAACGAAATTCTGCTTCGGCTCATTGCAGGCTATTTGGAACTAACGAAAAACCTTGTTTGTCTTCCCTAAAGGAAAGGCGAACAACAGAGTTGGAGAAAATCATGTAATAGGGTAAAAAACTGGTAAATAAATCATTCGGTGGGGGAGAAAGAGAAAATGAAGGAAAATTTGAGATTGGCCTGGCTGGGTTCTCGTACTCATTCCTCGCATTCATTGTGAATGATTAATATAGTGAATGTGAGATAGAACAAATGACCATTAGAGAAAATAAAGAATATTCAAATAAAGTTTCCGAGTTGGCTGCTGTTGCTCCCTCTCAGAGTGTGTGGAAGCGCGGATGAGACAAGGTGTTGGGCATATACGAAACCAGAACATTTTTTGTAGCAAAAATTTAGGACATGCGAGAATGAGACGTTTTCATTTCATCTCTGTTAAAAAAGAAGTGTACCAAAGAAAAGTAATAATATTTCCATTGCTTAATATTTTGTTGTGGATGTAAAGTTTTAGATATTTTTTGTGGGGCATGTGAATGAGTTTTAGGTTGTTCTATCCTTCAGCTTTGAAAGATGTGTTTTTTCCTCATAGTCAGTTCCAGGACAAAAGTAATAAATTAATTGGTACATACATGAGAACAATAAAAAAAGTTTGGGAATAAGAATATGAATAGAAAAAGCCGGAGGAGACAGAAAGTAAGAGAAAAACTTTCATTTTGTTTTTGTTGTTCTGTTCTGTTTCGTTGTTCACGGACTTGTCACAAAGTTCATTTTAGAACTTACCATGGCCCTATCAAGGAGGACGGCGAGCTCGATGAAGTACAGAGGCGTTTTATCTTCATTCCGTCTAGGGACATATTCGCTAATTCCACTTCCTCCGGATGGAAAAGTCCATTCAAAAGCGCGTTTATTACCGCATGTCTGCCTGCCAACTGACTTCGCCTCGTAGAATATGTGCGGATGATTGGTCTAAACACAACAAAAGGGGAGGAAATATGAGATGAAAATATATTAAAAACAAATTTTTTTCGTTAAATGTTATTATTACGAAAAGAGAAAAATATAATTTATGGGTTTCGGTGTACTCCAGAAAAAGAGGAAAGATGTGGAACGATGATAAGGGGAAAGCAGGAGTAAGTTTTATTTTACAAGCTACTTCCATCATTTATACATGCACTTCGGTAATAAAAGAGGAGTTTGAAGGTGTTCTTGCTTCTTCCACTGTTTCTAACATTCTCATAAAATACACTGAAGTAATATTCATTTCAACCGAATCCAAGCCCCCGGGTAGAACCACGTCAATTAGCTAAATGAACTCGGGGAATAGTCACCCGTGGCACGAAGAGGAAAATACCTTTTTTTGATAACAATTACAATTAAGTGAACAGAGATCAATTTCACCGTACGTGTGCAAATACTTTCATTTTGTTTTTGTTTAAATAACTTTAAGCGTTTCAGATCAGCTGAGCCAAGTTAATGATGGCAAAATTTGGTTTGGTTGAGGCCTTAATTGTTCCTGTCATGCTACTACTACACCCACGGGCATTTTTCTTGAACTCCGACTTAAATTTAGTCGCAGTATGGATGTCAATTCAAACAAGCAATTATGTAAATTGTACACATAGACAAAGTGAAAGCCTTTTCTGTAGTAAAAAGAAAGTATAGATTATGATATAGTATTAATCATTTCTTATAAATCCTTCCTTGCTAACACAATAGCTTTTGTGATCGATGAATGATGGTATTTAAAAGATTACAGTTGTTTTAGTAACATGCCCATCTTTCACTCAGTAAAACCACAATTATTTTAGACTTCCCAGCTTTCACAAGTGAAAGCAAAATGATCATCTACCTTATGTTTTCCTACAAGGGTTTGAGCGAAGTTGCGATATGCTCGAGTACAAAAACGCAGAAAAACAAAACAAAACAAACTAAAAAGTAAAGTCATTCACAACTCCTAGACAACGTTAGCAACTAAAGTGGTCGTCCTTCTCCATCTCCCTATTCAGTATTTTTTTCTTTACTTTCTTTTATCTTCGTTTTTTCCAATTTTAAGCAACCATTACCAATTTAAGCCGTTACCAATTTACCAAGCCGTTTAATTTAGCAACTTTTTCAAATTTTTCCGTCAGTTAGGACGGGCCGTTTTTTCCTGGTATCATCATATGGCTAGTTTAGGAAGTACGTATAAAATCAAATATAGATAATAAAGCTTATGATGATAAGATAAATCATTTGAGTCAACACAGAGTACGGCAACCTACATACCTCGCTGTTTTGTTACAACTTAATCATGAATCATGAGGATTGGCGCATGAAACAAGCTTACTATCCATCCATTCAAGCTTACTTACAAGTACATCCATTCCCAACTTCATCGGTGTAGTCAATCGATATATCAATATACCGAATAGAATCATCCGTGTCCACTTTCAGTTCTGTTTTCAGGTATTTATGGCAAAACCCAAACAATTGTTACGAGGAAGCTGCTGTTCTTTATTTTGAAAGGGCGAAGGAGAACGAAATAGGCTTCTAATTAGTATGTGATAAATACAGCCAATAATTAATGAAACGCGAATTTAAAAGTTCAGGTGCTAATTTGGAATTAAATAAATTGATGAAGGTTGACAATAAATCGATTTTTGGAAAACCTTCACATGGGACGCTTAACTTTTCCCAGTTTCCTTCTAAATGGAATTAATAGCACGCGATGTTCAAAGTTTGCTCCAAAAGCTCGCCATTTTCATTACAACGTAATTTCATGATTTGTGTTGAAGCCCTTGAAACCATTTCCTCCCTTGTTTTGAAATTCAGGTGGAACAAAATGATTTTCCTGCATTCGTAGGCATTCTGCAGAGGAAAACCTTGGTGGTAGTTGGTTCATTTACATGAAAGTACATTTTGAAGTCACGTTTATTTTATTTTGGGGAATGGGGAATTGTCGCAGACTATCCAACTAACCACTAGTCACGAGCATGGTCATGATCACCATCATCACCATCATGACCAAAATATTCCCTCTGCATTATGAATTCGCCATGCTACTGTTGCTCATTTTATTTCTCGGAGAGGGGAACGATAGGATAGAATATAAACTCGAGTAAAAAAAGCAAATGCTTTCATACGATAATGAAAAGCATTTTGGTGGGGAGAGGAAAGTAAAATGTATGATAATGATGACACCACACCACGAAGAGAAACTTAAGCTTACTCACTCAGAAAAATAGATATAAGAGTAAAGCCTATTGTTCACACTAGAAAAAACCAAACCTGGTTGGTACATAATGTACCAGGTAGTTGCTACCTTTCCTTCTTTTCCACCTTAATGTAAACAAGGATTCTGAAAAAATCTTTTCCTGTGGGGAAGTCGATGTTGGAACAATGGTAGTGGTTCAGTAGTGGTGGTGGCATTAAAGGTAATAATCAGTTATCTTCATTCTACCTGCTCCTGTTGTTGAGGCCGAGTGGAGTAGTCCTCCCTAAATATCATGTTTATGACGCGACTAGCACGTTCGTAAAACCAACTAGGTATTAATCCCTTAAGTACCAAACCAAAGGACTACGGGACTGCTGCTTCATCCCAGAACAATATCGGAGCAAAAGGACACCATCTCCGCACTCATTATGCAGAACTGATGTAGCCATTTCTTTTTTGGATTGAATACAAATTTAAATAAATGCGATTGCGAAAAGATTTTCGCAGAAATACTACTCGCACTCGTTTCGCTGTAATTCCGTCTAGCGCAAAGAGTAGGAGATCTAATTATGAAAATAATGGGGAAATAAAATCATTAACGTTTTGAAGAAATGGGAGCGGAGCTGGTGAATTGGAGGAGTCAGGCACGTGGAAAATGAAAATGTGCAATGTTGTTGGTTCGTACGCGATGCGACGATCTCCTATAGTCCATATTCATCCCATCACCATCACTTTGTAAAAGAAATTAGAATTCAACGAATGTCGCTGAAAAAACATAGTCCACGACAAATTAAAATGGACAGGTTTGTTAACACTCTGCTTCTGTCAAGTGCGATGACAAATGTGGGCTTGCAACGAAACGAACGACATCCAAAATAAAATAGAAGTTGGAGGATGGGGATATAGAGAAAATACAAGGATCAGGATCGAGAATGTTTCTGGAGCTTTCTTCCAGCACGAGTAAGCTTACCGACATGTCCCCTCCGTAAAACGGGTGAATGATGAAAGTTTCATTTCCCATATGGATGATGCCAGAGAGACCGTTGCATGTTCTGACCGCAGCAGCCGACCATTCCAGCCCCTCGACATTTCCGTGATAGTAGCACATCTCCAGTTCGTTCCTTTCCCGCTGCTCCGCACTCCCGCTGAATATGTGCTTTTGTAGAACGTTCGGAGCAATCAGCGTTGGATTCAATTCCAGGATCAATCGAAATTTATGGTTGAACGCTTGAATTATAAAGGAAGTCCGATGAAAGTGCTTTCCGGTCTGTGAAACAAATTTAAAGGGGAATTAATTAACATTTTGTGTGAACCAGAAAAGATACATAGAGCATTACGGAAAAGATAGTTTTCGTCTTTTTGACAAAAAAAGTGGAAGGCTTAACTAGTAAGAAGGGAGACGAGATACGCACGCACGAACATACTTTACACGGACGTTTGTCATCTAAAACGTACCTTTGCCACACCATTTTCAAAATTAATTCTCCCTTCAGGGGAAACAAGGTTTAGTTTACCATCGCTTCGCTCGCTTTATACCAAAGCGTGGGTTTAAGACAGCGACAATATTTGTAATGTAACTTATTTGTTTAGTTGAAGCTTCATTCGTTTTAGTTGAGTTCATTACGAAATATTCTGACACGTAGATTTTGTTTTACTGTTTTAAACTTCCCCCTAATTTACCCATTCATTAAAATTCTGTCATTATTAAGTAGCAAAGCTACTATATGTTTTGGGGATTTTTTCGTTTTTTTATCCTTTTTTTCTTCTCCTTTTTTCCGTAATTTTTAGTCGTGCTTCGATACAGCTAAAACGGAATTTTTTCGCAAAACAGTTTTGACCATTGTATTCCTCATCCTTTTGCGCGTTACTGGGCTATTTATTCAACTTAATATCTTATTCCGTTCGTTCTCGAGTTATAGGTCAATCTTTGCAAAAATCTCGCTTCCCGATGTTAAATCCCATGAGGAAATCTCTCAAATTGAATCGGCTCTACGGCCACAACGATGCATTGTTTTGAGATGCGGTTTGGAGAGGGAGATTCTCAATGTCTTTTAGATGGGCTCTGTTTTAATTTTAGGTCAATAGATCAATTCTATCGATTGTTACAGACCGCTAAATGAAAGGGCAATTTACATAGTAAAATGCATAAGAAATTTTTTATGGGAAATCTTGATCGCTTGTGGCGTTGAATTGATGCAAAATGCAATG
>JAHZNI010001965.1:0-18202 GCA_027744415.1 Seira ritae | reverse complement strand
AGCAGTTTTTGAAAAAGTGCGGAAAAGATATAAGTTAAGTAAATAGCCATTATAAATAGAGATAGAGATAGACGGCAATCAATAAGTCACAAAACGATAGTGCCGACAGGACCAAAATCACAAAAGCACAGAAGTATTTTTTTATTTGTATATTTTGTATAATAGCAGCAGTTATAGCGAAGTGATAGAATTGCAGTAGTAGTTATTATTATTATTAATATTTTTGTATTCTATATATTTTATAGCTATATAGGTATTGATGTTAAAGGCCCACCTTTTGGGCAACGAGGTGACTGTAAGACTGCCATTTTCCGAAGCAATTGTACAGAGTTACGAACGAACCATTACACACGTGTGTTGAATTTTTGTTTTAAAAAAGAAAAGAAAGACAGGTAAGTAAGTGACAAAGTCGAGACATCACTATAATTAGTGTCATCAAAAAATGTCATTCATTAGTGTCATATCATCATAAACATAATAATAAATTATCGGGTTATACACACAGAGAAACAAATTCACACCATTATTATTGTTGAACCATATTTCATAAGGGTATGTATGCAAAATGACATCATATCATTTTTGTTTGGAAGACACATAATAATACATCAACATTTCGTCAGATTGTATTAGAATGCGCAGTTGATTGCATTGAAGTCAAGATCATATTTTTTCATATAAATATAATGCGCTCGAAAGCTACGGGATATTTGGTTGTCTTACACGTAGACTAGTTCTCCTTCTATTATCTTCTGTGCTTCGTCGAAAAGGTTCACTCGAGAGCACTGCTGAACGACCCAACGAGTCCGAACGTTGCTTTTCGAGGGTGGACACGCGAGACTTTGTCATTCGATACTGCTGGGTTATTTTCGCTCTAAAAAGGATGAGAAACCAACAGTTGTTAAACATTTCAACACTAAGCGTCAGCACAACTTCCTCAAATTACATTCGAATCGTGTAGAATGTTGTGTGATTACAAACATTGAGATGCTCTGTCATGTAGCGAAATAAAATGTAGTACATATTTAGCAAAGTCGTGACTGACGATACAAAAAATATATAAAACTTGCCTTGCTGGATTGAGCAGACCATCTAACTCCGCACTGAGATGCCGCCTTATAATTTGCTTTCCGGGAGGTATGCCCATTGCTAGATAAAGAAATCATTTTCGTCATCATGAGATAAGATTCCAAGCACGTTTGATACAATTCTGTAGTTGGCCCAATTAGTGAAAGCGTGCTTTCACTGACTTGGCCTACATCATGAGAGACTGGAATGGAAAAAGCGATCTAAATCAACTCTCGCAATTTACTAACCTGATGCTAGAGTATCACCGTTAAAGGAAGGCTCCAGGACGCATATCGCCCCATGAACGCCGCTTCCTGTGAAAGTGAAAGCAGAAGAGATAAATCGAGTTGATTCGCTTTTTTTACAATGTTGCGGAACAAAGAGTCCATTTTTTTGCGTGTCGTACTATTTATATGTAAACGAAGGAATAGTGACTACCTTTCAAGTTTTCTGCATACTCAGTTAGATCTATAGATCGTGCCCATTGAACAAAATGCTGATTCGTCCAAACCAACGGGTCACTTTCACAATGACGTCTTCTTTCCGCCAGTGCCTAGTGAAAAGGGGAAAGCGTTGCTTCCGTAAGTTATTTTTCGCAAGAATGGATAACGTCGATGAACAATATTATTTGGGAAAGGAATAACAATTTGTTCTTACTTGTCTATCGTATCCTACCATACGTAGTAAATGAACACCATGAGCAATAGAGGCCATATGAAACTTACGGGTTACACCTAGTTAATGAACACACAATCAGAGCCGTTAGATGAGTTCAAGGGACATCATTATCACTCTACCGAAGATAAAATCAGATAAGCTTATAAAATTGATGCCCCCTGGAACGTACCTAGATATTTTTCCAAATCCTTTTTACTTAGATGATCTAGAAGTCGAGCATCAACAAGACATCCGGCGAAATGCTCAGCATACTAAAATCATTACAATGGATTCAGCACATGAGTTGAATGAATGAATGTTGTATTAAAAGCGCAATTTTTATTTTTATCCCAACCAAGGATTTTCCTTTGTAATGCCATGATGAAATGAAAGAGAGAAAAGTGAAAGTACCTGAGGTAAACCAATATCAGGCAGCCACTCTGAGGATACCCAAACATGAGAAAGCTCAGCAATGCAAGGAAAGCGAACAAGTGCGGGATTGCGTGGCAGCCTCCTCAAGAGCCCTTAGTTTATCAGCGTAGCTATCCTGCTCGGCTAAAGGTGACTGCGAAACAGAACTTTGGGGAGACCAACTTGTCCTTTGTCCCGCTACAGCAGCAGTTCCCGCACCTGAAGTTTTTTGAATTAGGAAAAAGAAGAAAAAAAACAATTTCTTGTGAGAACCAATTTGGTATTTGAACCACGTATCATGATTTCTCACCATCATATAAGGTTGGATCTAACGTACGTCTGTGCTTGTTACGTGCAAACACTCTGGAAATGCTTCCCCATGCTCCTTTAGCACCCGTTGAAGCACGGCCTGTCAAATCGTTTCTTCTACTGTTTTTTCTCCTGACTTCCGCCGCCTCAACTGCGAGAAGCTGCTCTGCTGATCTGTGATACCCGAAATTTCAGAGGGAACGAAATTAAATTTATTGTCTCATATATTTTCTATTAAGAATATTAGACTAGCGCAAAAAGAAAGTTTTGCAATGAAGACAACGACTTTGAGATGAAAATCACTTCCCTTCCTCCCCCTCGTACTTACGTACCTTTTAAATAGCAAGTCGTGGAGGGGAATCAAGAGTGGCAGGTGTGACAGAATGTATGAAATATTCCTAGGTAATTTTCATCGTCATTCATATTTACAAAAGAAAAATATTTGTGTGTACCTCGACAGTGCGTTGGTCTCTAATGAGCGTGCTATAGAAGAAAATGACAAAGGTCCCGGACTGTCTCTTGGAGTTGCAAAGAGTTGTGGCAGTGTGGCTGTAGAAATAACAGACATGGAATCTCCGTCTCCCGACCCATCTCCGCACAAGTCCAAACTGATTGCTGCATGTACGACAAAATCAATAAAATACAAATGCGTCAGCTTAAAATCTAGGATAAAGTTGTCAGCTTAGAACAACTTTCCCTATAATATGGAATGTGAGAGATGTCTTCCTAATCTGTCTTGATTGAATTATTTTCCAATTTATCAAAAGTACTATCTCGAGCTTCGCGATCCCTTGTTGTACAACATGCGAATGTTATGTTATTTTAGGTCTCTATTATATTCTCCCATCATTGTAGCTTATCATTAAATAAAACCTTAGAAGCGTAACCCTTTCTTTGTGCAACTCATCCATTCAGTATATACGTACGTACTCGCTCAAGCATGATTTCACTTCATTCATTCAATTTAAACGCGTAAAAAAAACTTTTTTGTTTCTGTAAACACGAGTAAGCTTCTAATTTGTGGAACGTCGAAACGGAAAATGAAATACAAATAAGTTGGTAGGACTCCAGCAGCCACTCGTACATATACATAATATTTTTTTCTACCTTCGTTTGCAGAGTCAGAAAGGTTCCCTGTTGTTGGCAGACCACCAGCAGAATCTCTGTCAGAACTCAACCTCACTCCAGAGTCGGCGGAACTTCCACGGTCTCCAACCGTGGCATACGTAGCAGTTAGGTTCGAAACGAGGGAGTAGTGAGACGCAGCGTTAGTGCTGGTTGAGCGATCCGTTTCGGAATATATACCATATTGCGCTAGTTGTCTCTTTGTCTGAAAATTAATAAAAAAAAGTATGAATCCCACATGAAAGTTTNGTGGCATACGTAGCAGTTAGGTTCGAAACGAGGGAGTAGTGAGACGCAGCGTTAGTGCTGGTTGAGCGATCCGTTTCGGAATATATACCATATTGCGCTAGTTGTCTCTTTGTCTGAAAATTAATAAAAAAAGTATGAATCCCACATGAAAGTTTTTTACACGGTCGGTTAAAATCTTATTATTACAAAAATAACTTTTTCTTCCTCTCATTCTTGCCATTTGCCATTTCACAGAAAACTAAAAAGTATATCTCATTTGTTAGACGAATTTGAATGTGACTACGTGGCAAGATTTAAAAATGACGGAATATAAATCTAAGGAAAATTCTTGGGAAAAGTCAGAAAATCTGTTGACTTTCTTGGAAAGTCAGATAGAAGAATAGGAAAAAAATATTGGGAAAACTTTGTTAGGCAGTCAGTCATGTATCAGAAAACAGCGTGTAAGTTTTATAGTACCTCATGTAATTCTTGCTGAAGCTGCTGGATTTGAGCCTCTCGCAAGTTGAGCTGAGTAGCTAATGCAAGACCTCTCTCTGCCTCATCCCGAGCATGTCTCAGAATGCTCCACCGTTCCCTTTCCGCTTCATCTCTTTCGATGGCCAAACGCTGGAGTGATGATTCGCTTTCTCGCATACGCTACAACAAGTTTCAATTCAAGCAATACATAAACTTGAGTTCGAACTTCAAAAGATGCACTAAGGCTTATTGGCAGATACAGATTATTATTTTTCTGGGAAAGGAATCGTTTGTACAAAAAAAACTCGTTTCCACTCTTTTGAAAACGGAGAAAAGCATTGCAGTAAGTTATAAGGCCATAATCGACCTCGTGATGTAAACTTTATCTACGGCAGCATCATGATCTTTCCTTCACGAGTTTCTCTCAATATTATGTATCAGTAGTGAAAGCAAGCATTGTTATCATTATAAGTTTAACAGCAATAAGCTCGTTCAGAGTCAATTTTCTGGTTCGCTTAATCCTTTATCTTGTCTTGTTACTTGGTAAATGCACTCATTCTTACCTGCTCATAGTTGCGAATGAAATCCCTTAATTCCTTTTCTTTGTCCTCAAGCGTCGCGTATAGCTGCTTCATTTGGCTTAACAGCTCAAATTTTTCCGCTTTCAGTCGTTTTCGGTCCCCTTTCAGGGCTATAAAAATCCCAACAAATAATCCTTTCTAAGAAAAATTTCTTCTTTCTTCAACTTTTATCGCTCTCTTTTCACCCTTCTCATACAACATTAAATTCATTTTTTCCATTCCATAAGACAAGACTTCATTTGATATTGCGTATTTGACTACTATCATGCCATACAATCTCTAGCTGATCATGTAATATGTTTTCCAAACGTGTATAAAAAGCATTACAGGAAATGGTTTTCTCATACCAGACAAAGCTTCTTTGGCGTGCTGCAATTCGGTGAAAATGTCTTGAGACTTCACGTCAGGATCTTGACTGTCCCTGGATTTACGCAAGTCTTTGATCGTCCGCTTCAGAGTTCGATTTTGAGTGAGCATCTTCTCATACTCTTGCTTCACTTCGCTCAGAGACAAGCTTCCAAGATCCAGGGAGTCCGACGAGTCGTCAGAGTCTGCAGCACATGAATATGTAATAAGAAAATGAGCAGTGAACAGAGACGCATCATAATAAGCGAAGGAAATTTATTTATGAAAGAAACTAAATGAGTTTGTTCGTGTTGACAAGTGAGAAAAAAGTGCCTGTACTGTTATTCGCAAGTTTCACTGTTGAGAAAGTTTTCTGAAAATGAATTTTTATCATCACTACTATCACATCATCAACGGAAATAATGAAGGGCAGGAAAAGAACATTTAGCCAGAAGCATATCTTCTTGTCTCGTCTACTTACTGACATCAATAGAAAGCACTTGCTTGGGGCAAGAAAGGAGAAAACTTTCTCAATATCAGCTAACGAACTCTTCATTTTGAAAATAAAGCAGAGGGTTATTCAATATCTTGGAGGAGCTCTACAGTTTTATCATAGTAGTGATGGTGGAAAAAGAGGAAATTACCGTGGCCATTATTTGATATGACTCCATTGAGCTGAGTTTGGCTTCGATCTTCTGCCAGACCATTCGTGGGAGGGTTATTGGTGGAACCACAAGCGGGCTTGCTGCTCGTGGAATTCATGTTGGAAGAAGAGGAAGCAACAGTGGAAGCGTTGTTACCACTGGTCCCGTTATTATTACTAGTAGCGGAGGTAGTAGCGGTTGCAGAATTGGTGGATCCGGAATTCTCCTGATTATTGGGTCCACTAGTCGTATTAGTTGATGAGCTCAGCTGGGATATTCTCTTGTTTGTGTCAGAAAGTTCTGCCCGGATGAGAGCCATTTGCCGATGCGCTGATTGTAAATCCCCGTCCAACTTTCCAGCTAATGCTTTGTTTTCCTCGACCATTTTACGGAATTTTCCCTTCAGGACAAACACCATAAAAGGATTATTGCTATAAAAGTCCTTCAAGGAGAAGCAAGTATGTATGTAGGTTTGGAATAAATTAAGCCGTCCTAATGGAATCGTTGCTCTAATTACCTAATACAATCCTTACGATAACCAATGTTATTAAAATGCTTATGCTTATTTTGAGTAAAAAGGAAATCCCGAAGGTTGTACAGCCACAATCCACAGGAGAACATAATGGATTTACCCCCTTGAAACTCTCTCTGATCATTCCAATTTAGAACGAATGACCGTGAAATTAAATTAGATTTTCCTGCTACATATAATTAGCCATTTATTTTCAATGGAGAAAGCAGCATGTTCATAATGTTTTGCTTGTCCACCTACTTTTTTCCAGTAGTTAACATCAAATCGATATTATCTCAACCATACGTACCTAATGTGGGTAAAAGAAATCAGTTTAGTCAAAGGATCCCCTTTTTACATGCTACACGTGTAGTCACGCACAATAATTAATAGCGTTCGTTTGCGAATTGCACGTTGGAGAACCACGCAAATTGGTGTGAAAAGGTAAGATTTTGATTGCCACGAAGTGAGTTCATACGACAACCCCCTACATTCCTGTTCTAGTGTGCCACCATGAGCGCTATCCAGAATAATTTTATTCTCTGCACACAGTGGAGGAGGACTCTCAGTGCAAAACCTACTTTTCCCTCCTGCTGTGAGGTATAGCGTGCAAAACGACAATTTTCACTTGAGAGTCACTACACCAAAAGCTTTATACAGAACATGTGTGTAACATTATCCAAATGCAATAATTCTTCCTAACCTGAAAGTAGACTGGTTAATGGAACTAAATTACTATATTATTACAAATCTTTAGTATTAGTATTGTTATTTGTTTCTCGTAAATAAGTAACAATGTCGGTTATACATACCTGGGCATCAAGAAGAAGGTTTCGCATGAGACCTAAAGTGGCCTTGATTGCATCATTATGCCTGCCCTCGCCATTCTTTCCATCTAGTCCGAAAAAGGATTTGCTGCCAGTGTAATTACCGTTATTTGGTTCAGGCGGGAAAACGAATGCGAGAATTTGCTCATTCACGGAGTCCAATGACTGGATTGCTGCAATTAATAAAACAAAGAAAATGAATGTTTTAATTTTGATGAATGTGACAAAGGAACAAAGTAATAATGATATCGCTTTTGACATTTAAATTCGCAATGCTTTTTCTGCAGACAAGTAACTGGCAAGATACACAGTGAGAAAGAAAGTAATGAAACGGGCTGCTGAGACATACAAAAGCATTCAAATTTATATCCGACCGAGGAGATCTTTTCATCTTTCCATTGCATCCAGTGTGACTTTAATATAGCATATTCATCATTTCCCCGTAATTAACTTTTATCTAGATAAGGATGTGTTGAAAAAAATGTGAACAAGCATGGCATGGGCATTCCTTCTATTCTATGACACATCCACTATAATTAGCCAAACGGAGGATGCTACACTTTTAGTGCGACATACATAGACCATCATAATATTTCAGAACACTGACTTCTCGCGAAAAGTCATAACTTTGCTTTTGTTTCATCATTGCTTTCGACATGAAAATTAAATAGAAAATTTAGTAGAAAGGAAGCTAAACGCATTTGTAGCTCATAAAATGCACCTATAGCAGAGTAGCATTTTTATGACAGATGCAGACAAAATGGTGTCATCATTAAGCCATAATAAACAAACATGCCTGCCAACGCGAACAAGCTCGAAGACAGAAAAAAGGCGCTATCATTACGATGATGACATTTCAGGTTAGCTTTTTACATTAAAGAACCCGCTCACTCGCTACTGCAGCATTAGATTCAGCTTGTTTCTTCACGTCTGCCTAGACTTTTTGGTCGTAGTTTGGCATAATATGTGCTTAATGCAATAAAAATGTCAAAGAACTTATTGCATCATTGTGAACTGGCTGATATGTGGTAGCTGGTAAATTAGCTTTTGTCTCTCTGCTGCTGTTGGTGTATAACTTACGACGAGGAACTGAGTGTAAAGTCATAAAATAGCTCGTTGTCCTAAACTGCTTTAACTCACGGATATCCTCATTATTGAGCCTATTACGACTTATTAGATGATTACGGGAGAGGGAAGAGACAAGCATTCCGTTCAAGAGGATGCTGCTGCTTAGTTAGAGCCACGCACGACTACGCGACGACCGTGAATGTTAGAGAATACCGAGACTGAGACCAAGAGACATTTTTCTACTTGATAGAGTGGTATTCCTTGAAAAATCGTAAAGTTACTGAGAAACAATTTTTTTGCGTGCATTAGTTCAAAAGAGAAAGTATTCTTCAACCCTGCACTACTGCTGCGCTGTCTCTGGCAGAGAGGCAGCATGCCCAAGTTAATCTCTCTGGGAATGCTAATTCTCTCGGTGTTGTTGTGTAGTAGGCACCCCCAAGCAATATCAAAGTAAGTATAGAAAATCGATACTATCAAAAAGCAACAAACCCAGCCTTTCTAATCTTCATTACTTTGAGCTCGTCTCGCGAGACTGAGACTGAGAAAAAAATTCGTCACGGCTCCTTTGGCAGTACGCCCAGTCTGTAAATTATTATGTAAGTTGTGTCGCTTAAGAAAGTGGCGGAAATGTATTTCATGTACCTATGCTGCAAAGTTACAAGAACATGAACTCATGATAAATGGACTTTGGATGCAAAATGATAAAGAGAATATGGGAACGCTCGACCTCTGTTGCAGTAGAATTGACAAAGGGAAGCAATAATATTTCCTTGATGATGTTTCTGCTGATGTGTGAAGGTTGAGTGAAATAGGAGAAAGGGAAAGTTTTTAATGGAATTTGATTTCTGAATATTCCACGATGACCTTCTTGTTCCCTTAAAAGCGAAATTCAATGCACATGATTGAACATGATTACTTTTAATTGAATACGGAATTCAAAGCTTTTTTTAAAGTAAAAAGTCTGCCGGTAACGTGTTCCCAGGTTTACTTCCGCGAATGTTTCAAAATTAAAGCGTGATAAAAAAGGATCAAAAATGTTTTTCACATGAAATGCAAAGACGTTTACAGATTCCTTCATCCTCATCGACATCATTTTGTCACGTTCAATCAATAAAGCTTAGGCCGTGTCTCATGGCTGATGTTATGTTAGTCAAGTAGAGACCATGAAACCTTTCATCAATTTGGCTATTGCTCTAAAAATCCTTTTATAATTTTTAACGGTGTGTACCTATGTACACTCTTCTAGCTAATCGGATTCCTTGATTTTCAGCGTGAATGTAAGTTCGTGACGCGTCACCAACATTAGCAAGAAAAATAGTCAGGAAGTGTTTCTGTTCTTGTTATTTACAAAGGGCTTTTTTTACTAATCGTTAAGTAATGTTTGTCTATATTTTTCTAAGCCATGGCCTGATTTTTCAGGTCATGTCATTCGTAAAATGTGCTGATTCAAGTTTCCTTTGATCTACCTGGCTCCCAAGACACGGACACGGACTACAAAATATAGAGGAAGAGGACATTTAAGCCTCCTCCTCCTCCTTGTCAACCTTGAATGCTAAAGTGATCTTGTAACATGACTTGCCCAACTTTCCAAACAAAGCAAGGTATTCATTCGACATAATCAGTAAATCTTCATCTAACGCTGACATCAGACCTCCGATTTTACGCTTCTGATGTTACAAGAATGATGAAAACAGAAAATACTGTTTAGAAATATAGAAAATACTAATTCGGAGCAAGGGAAGGATTTGGCAGATACCAAATAAGTAGGCATTTATCAGGAGATAACCAAGAAACGGGTCTCCTCTTGTCCTCATTCTGTCAGTCACTTTTATAGTTTCGCTAATTTTCCTCAGCTGACAGTTTGAAAACATGATATTGTGGGAATGCACAGATACAACATTTAGACACAATCTATTTACCATGAAGTGATCTCATCATTGGAATTCATCACAGGCAAGCACGAGTCTGGCCATGAGATGTGGAGCGTGGCAAATTAGCATTTAAAGCACAAAAATCATTGGAATTCCGAGAATTCTTCATTAATTACATTATCAACCTTTCTCCGTATGTTTTTGCCCAAAGCTGGGTAGTATCCTAGGATCCATTGTAAAAAATTTGCTTTCACATCCTGCTTTCTATTTGTATCATTAATTTCTCGGCAGAATACAAAGTAACGTGATGTGAAACTGACTTTGGGCAAAACCACAAAAGGGGAAAATAAGGAAAAGGGAGAAAGAGCAGATGTGTGCGTGGAAAGCGCTTTTGTGGTTGAAAACAGACGGACCCAAATGTTGGTCCGTACAAATGTGTATAGCAAGCATTTTCAAGAGAAGAAGAGGAAAGTTTTCCTTTCATTTTCATTGTAATTTTCATCATCAGTAAATGTTGAGGGAGTAATGGACTGAGCACACTTTCGTCCTTAGACTTCAAGTGTACAAAATGCTACAGATCTTGAGGAGCACACATAACAATAATAATTTGAAAAGAAAGCTCTCCTTCCTCAAATCCTTTCAACTTTTGTTTTGCTTTCATCTCTCACCTCTCTCGAAATGAACGTTTTGCTTCGCGAAAGCGTTGGTAAATGCGGTAACAATTTTACAGTGGATTTCATCCCGTTGGGATTCGTCGACATCGTTATTTTTAGTCCGACCAAGGCTAAGCCTGGAATCAGATATGTATTCAGGGAAGGAACTCTTTTTCTTCTCTTCATCTTCTTCAAGGGAGTCCGACAAATTGCCATCAACTATTTCAGTGGAGCTTGGCGGAGGACTGTCTGCCCCTGACATGGTGGAAGAAGTATTTGAAGTGCTGTTATTACTGCTTGCGCTACTGATGCAGCTTGCAATGTTTGTTTTCGAGTTATCACGTATTTCACTTTCACCGGTCGCCAGCGAAGTTAATGCAACGCCACAATTGCTGCCGGCTTCTGCAGAGGCTGAGGCAGGAGATGCCTCTGCAGGAATCCCAGCAGAGTCCCTCATCCTGACAATACTATTGATTTCCTTTTTGCAGACACAAACCTTATCGGTCTATCTTGAAAGAAAAGGATTTCTTTCCCTTTTTAGTCACGAACGTCTTCCGTAAAAATTCTCAACATCGGTATTCAATTTGCAAGAATTGGACAAACAAGATACAAAATACATGTTATACAGAGTTTCATTCGGTCGAATAAGAAACTTGGTAGAACTCAGCGCAATGCCGGCAGTATAAGAGCAATAATATTCTTATTCCAGGAAATGTCAGAACGACTGCTCTTTTAACTCGAGGATCTCAAAGAAACCAATCCTGATAGAAATATAATTAGCTGTTTAGAGAGCACTTCTTCGCTTTTGTCTTGGTACTTGAATCTTCTCCGCCTTCTCAAAAAGATCCTCGTCTTGTCTCCTTTGTTCTCCTCACGGAAATAGAATTAGCACAACACTAGAGGGCCATTTCGCACTGGAGTTTATCGAAGAGTTTTCTTCAAATATTAAGAGGATAAACTTGAAAGTCAGAGGAGAGAACAATGGAGAAATGGTAATGGAAGACACCAGACAGCAATAAACATATTACGGTCGAGTCGACCGTGCTGATGATAACAAGAAGACAAAGTATAAACCATTTACGCACAATTCAAAAAGAATTATTGCAATTTCAGAGACACGCAAGGATGCACACAATAAAATTGTTCACAGATACTGTCATTATATTCAGATCTTTTTCTATGAAACAAAGCCAACTCGCTCGAATAGAGAGGGCGACGACTATCATTTTACTATTGTCATTGTGAGTGTAGTGTTGTGTGTATGTGTATGGAAACAATTGGAATTAGACACTTGGTGCAATCTTTTTATGGGATTGTCGCACTCATAATAGAGACTTTCGAAGGAATGAAAGGAAAATTTTTTTTTCGTATTGACTTCTTTACGAGTTTCCCATTGTAATTCAATGATCATTCCAGATCACTGTGGTGTGAGGAATAAAAGACCATAAAAGCTATATAATATGCGCACACGCACAAGTGAGCACACTTATAAAGTTGCTAACGCAGTACATAGTAGTAATACTTAGCAGTAGTCTTTTTTAGTCTTCCACAAAACGACGACCAAGAAGACCAAGCACCGCACAGTCTGAGGCAATAATATCATCCGCTTTATCTGATTTCATAGTAGCGAATTTGAACACTTGATTTCACCGACAGATTTACTATGTTTAAACGACAGATTTGTGCTCGCGTTTTTATCTGCACGTCACACGAAACATGAAAATTTTTTCGGGGAAAGGTTCACTCGAGCTGATTTAAGCCTTTTGGTGGCCATAACCGTAGCGCGCTCACTGACTGATGATTGCATTCAAATAAAAAGAAAACCTTTTTCTCTGCTAGCTTTTTTCATACTAAACTTCACCTCGATTCCGTGCATGTTCCTCCGTGGATGAATGCAACTCAACTGATTTTAAATTGCGGAAATGCATCATTATAATAATAAAAAAAGTTATCCGCGACTATTTCACTATTTACTGCTACATACAAATTATACATACGACAAGGAAAATAAACGGAACAGCAGCTGCTAGCAGTGGTGTACGGTACTGCACGAGGAAAAAATCATGCAGATAAGATTATATTATGCACATAGATGGTAATCTCTTTTTTCGAAAATTATGGCAGTGTTCGTTCACGAAGATTGTTTGTAATAGTGTGATGCAAACGCACACAAAAACTCTTAGCGAACCCGTATTATTAAAAAAAAAACTTTTTTTTGCATGATCGGAAAAAGATGAGACGATCGTGTGGTATTTAGATGCATTCACTGTCACGACTTCGCTCTTGTTCCGTACTCTTCTCCTCCTCCTTCTCAGGTTGAAGTAATGAGAAAGTCTATTCTCAGTTCATTGAGAGAACGTCTTTCACAAAAAAATATCCTGGCATGGCATGCCAAGCATTCTCATCTTATCATCATGCATCATCGGCGAAAAAGCATCCCTTATTCAAATTAAGCGTTGGCTGTGTAGGTATGCGCAACCCTGTAGGATATGCTATAGCTATGATATGCCTCGCATTACATTGTCATTCACTCTTGACTTGACTACTACGCAAGGAGAGGGAGAGAGAGGAGAGGGCTAAACAATAAAGCAGTTTTTTCAATGGCTCTTGGCTCATTGAATCGGTGTTGATGAACTATAATAATAATGAGAATCCTGGGGATGTATGATCAGATAAAAAAAAATGTGTGCGAGAACTGCGTATTTAACGTGTTTTCAAAGATGCTGTTTCCCTTTTGAGATCTTTCATGAGTAAGAGTTTATCATTAAAGTTGATCAAAGTTATTATTATTATTAATATGAACAACACAGAAAAACACAATTGGAGTTGTGTCATAAATACATGTATCCCCCAACCCCAATGGTTTTTCTCTAAGGAATGTGAGTGGTGGTGGTAGTAGTGGTGGGATAAATGCGAAAGAGCGTTGTTGTTATTATGATGTATTGCATGAGACACAGCTGGCTTTATGTTAAGCGTTGATAATAAAAACTGCGATTTAATGATGACTGTCATTCTGCCACACTGCTGTAGTTTTACATTGTTGTGCTTGATAAAATGCAGAGGAGAAAAAGTTATGATGATGATGATGGTGCGAAAGAGAGACAGAGATATGAGCCCTAGAACTCTTTTGCCTTTTTAATAGTCGTACATAATATCATCTTAGATTTTTTGAGTTGTGTTTAAGCTACTACAGAGAGGAAGAAAAAGCAACGGGATCCTTTCAGAGAAAAAAAATGTGAAGAAAACGACCTCAATAGTTCCTACAACAATTGTGTGCGTTTTCTATGAAAAAGAAAAGAAGATATGGACTCGTTTTTTTCCTCTCCTCATCTGAATCTGATGCAATCAAAATAGGGGCCAAAAGCAATCTCTTTTTTTATGATCCCTTTTTCACTGACTTCACGTTCGCAATGTGTCACTAGCGGACGAGCGAACATGGCTTGTGTCTAAAGAAAGCCAAAAAATTCTAAACTGAATTTTTATGGTAGACCCAGACATCCTAGCCGTTTGCTTCGGGTTATAGGCTAACATAAAGATTTTGGTGTCCGGTTTGACTCACTTTAGAATGGCATCATCATCATATCATCCAAGTCTAAAGAGAATCGATGAAGAGGGTGAGCCAACTACCATCTCTTTTGATGGCTCTTTGAAGAGACCAAAGATAGATATCAAGCAAGATTTATCTTAAAGATAGTAATACAGTAATAATGATGAGAATGATAAGCCCATCAGGGAAAAAATTAAGAGTAAGCAGTAAGAGTTTTTCCTTCTTTGTGCGTGTGTATCATTAGAAGCAACTTCGTGTTCGTCAATTTTTTGGTGGGTGACTTCGGCTCATGAATACAAAAAAACAACAACCAAAGTAATCCCTTCAACTACTGCCTTAATAACAACTTCATTTTACCGCACACACAAAACGGAAGCAGAAATCAAGTCACGTAGTAGCAGGGGCGAATGTCAATCTTTAGAAAAGATCACAGAAATGTTTGTGTTTGACAGACTTAAGCTTGTCAATAGCCTCAGTTTGTGATGCGTAGCAGTAGCTTCGACAATATTGCCGAAGGGGATTTAATCACTCCTGAATTGGTTTAGTTTGATTTATGAGTGACTAGACGTATTTTGATTCCGCAAGAAATTCTTTAAAAAGAAAGTTGAAGAAAATGAACTTTTTTATTTGATTGCAAAGCACTTCTTGTGGCGTGGCTCCACAAGTTTTGCGACAATCAAAAATTGGATTTGAATGAAGAGGAAGCTTAGTTCAAACTGAGGCGATAAAGAAATTGGCACCTTTCCTCTAGACAGTATTGCATAGAAGCTTCTTGCTACCAAAAGTACTACTTTGTACACGGCTTCATCAAGAAGAGGATGAGGAAGCCACGTTTTAGGATCATAAAAGATTTGGGTTTGATATTAAATGCTTGTTGATGTTTTGCAAATATGTACCATTCATCTAGACCGGCAAAGCACTATAATCTTCCGTACCATTAAAAACAGCCCTCTCTTCTATTCTTGCCGTGAACATACATGGATCGATCCGCTTTCTTTCATTATCCACACCGCATACTGGGTCACAGGAAACCGTGAACGAGCTAAACCAAAAAGTATGTGTAGAGGCGGGCGGAGGAATTTACATTGAGCCATAATATAATTGAAAAGATAACCGAGAAATGTGATGTGATAAGTGTAAAAATAAGCATATAGTCATGAAGAGGAGGGAAATAGCATTAAAAAATCTCATGTGAGCTAGAATTTATAGACATTTCCCACGCCCGATATTCTAAAAAGAACTTTAGTAGAAAAAACAATGATAGAGTGCAATGGATACCTCAGAGATCAGTGCCAAGTTGGGTCGATGCCATTGATCAGCACACCGGATAAAGAGACACGAAGACACTTCAAAACCATCCACTGCCACTGCAGATATATCTACTACCTATATATATTCCATGGAGGACAGGAATGCAATGCTAAAAGGAGCAAGGTCTTTCCTCCTTGTTGACTTTTTTACGGACACTTCAAATAGTTTTCATCTTCACTTCCGACGAGCACAAACAAACTCACAAATATCCAATGAATAGTAAGCAATGATCATATTATAACACATCATAGCATCATGAAATGTGCGGAATATTATATACTTTGTATTTGAAGCGTTCCAAATAAAAATTCCAAAGATGTGTTTATAACGTAAGTATCTATCCATCCACACCTCATCTTTTACATATTTCAAAGGAATGAATGATACTCTCTTATCTTGATGACAGGGAGGACGGGTGCGGGTTCAGCTTGCTTTGCTTGTGTTTTTTTCTCTGTTTCGTTTAGCTAGTTTTCCTATATTAAGGTTCGTTCTTCCGACCTGCTTCGCGTTTTTTTTCAAGAGATATTGCGAGAGGAAGCAGGGGGATGGCGAGGACGACACCAAGCACGACCATTGAATTCAAAATGTACATAAATCCTTAGAGGAATTGTAGTGGAATCCTTTTTACTCTTTTCCTCTAAAGCAACTTCATTCTGATTACGTACGTTTTTTGGGAGCTGAAATATGCATCACCACTTCCACCCATGCCATGCCTACACACATATAGGGACAAACCATAGGGTTTTTATTCGTTTTAGTAGCATTTGCGTTTAGTGGCAGTGCAGTTGTAGAGCGATATTTTATGTATATCGGTAGACAAAAAATTTTTTTGAAGACACTGAAGAGGAATAATAATAAAAAGAAAAACTTTGGCAATTTTCTTTCACCATCAACTCAAAGTTCAAGTTGAGAAAATAGTCTTTACCATGTCTCCCAGCTGGATACTGCGCTACCGTGCAGTCCTATATGGTGGCGTGTGTCTGTCCAAAAGGCAAAGTCTATAACGCCTCTTCCTCAGCCTCTATGACTACTGTGTCACTGCTGACGACGATAATGGGGATGGTGGTAGTGGTTATGCAGCGAGGAAAATAAAAAAGTCACTTTGGGTCCACATCTTATCAGAATATTTTTTCAAAAGCTTAACACAACAATTTCACTTTACACGAAGGAGATTTTCCTCTTCTGCCCATGGAATCATTTCAACTCCTCCGAAACTAATACTTCTGCAAGTGTCTATACTATATATTCATAGTAATTTATAGTTTTTGTTTCGGAAAAAAAGTATGTGTAGAGAAGAGAAGCAAATAAATGCCGGCAACGATCCTGATGCAATAAAGGTAGCAATAATAATAACTCTTGACAACCGACCGACAAAAGAACTTCTCAACGGAAGAACGGACGCATAAGGTTTGAATTTGCGGGAAATAACCCGACCAAAAATTTTCAACAGCAAGAAAGGATAAAGATCCGTTCAGTTCAAACAGAAACATTCCGTGCTGTTGTATCCCTCCGGACCCTCATTCTTTTTTTTAAGCTTTTCCACATAGCATAACTTAAAACTCACACGAAATAAACTAGTCACGGTGGACGAGGAATAACAAATAGTATAATAAAACCTATTTTCTTTCAAAACACCGGGACTTTTCCTTCATGAAAATAGACTGATCATCTTATCTTCATGCAAATATGCATTTTTATTCCTTCCGACATTTTCCTCCATGCAAATGGCTTTATTCCCAAATCTTCAGTCAGTCAGTCGAGTTGCGTTGCACTGCAAGCAATCATTTCTTTGATGTTGGGTAAGTCAAAGTCAAGCTTTATTTCAGGCGACTGCACACACACAGAGAAAAACACACACACACTTTTTTAGAATGATCTTTAAAAACCTTGGCTCAACAACGGAAGAAAAAATAGAGAGTTTTCACTTACGAATGCAAATAAACGAACACAAGAGCTTAAGAGGGCAAACGTCCGCTCCTGACAGATAAACACATTTTAAGAGCATTTTAAAAAAAGATTTGCCCATATAGACATTCAAGAACTTACAATATCAATACAAGCTTCACAAAAGCCGAACATGCCAAACTGACAGCTAATCTTGAAGCCCGCAGGAATTCTTCAACACTTTCACGAGCTCTAGTCTAGTATTGCGATTGCGAATATACAGAGAAGTTTATGTCTACTTCTGTCACATCTACGCACATCCTTTTGAGTGGTGTTGCGGAAGACACTTGAAATAGAATACTTCAATTTTGTAGTCGATTTAAGGAGGAAATTAAATATTATCATGTAATCTTATTAAAAATCGGCAATTCCCAGATAATTTTATTCGTTTTTGATTATAACGTCTGTTTTGACATCTACACGCTCTGTAATCTACTATGATGGAAAATTCGATTTCAGCGGTATTTCATGCAATCGGAATTTTGCTCATAATATTTCAAGCGAGGAACTGGAAGATTGAATTTTCTCAAGATGTTTGCATTTTTTATTAGGGACGTATGTATGCATGCAGGTACCTACACAGTCGTTCATTTGATATTAAGTATCCCCCTCCACTGAACACGAT
>JAHZNI010001964.1:0-10795 GCA_027744415.1 Seira ritae | reverse complement strand
TTTCTCTGTTCTCGAGAAATTTAAGTTTTAAGATTTAAAGCTTCTTTCTTCAGGCCCTGTAAGAGGTGCTTGGTTAAGAAGTGCTTGGTATTGTTCAGAAGAGTGTAAGGAACAAGTAGAAAAAAAACTGCATCAAAATATCTTATTATGTTCCCGAGAAAATCAAGTTTGAAGTTTTAAGCGCTTGTTCTCAGTCTATTTGGTAGCTGCTTAGTAAATATATGTTTTAAGTTGTTCGCAGAAGGGTCAGAAACATGTAGAAAAAAATTGCATCCTTAAATATTATTCTGTTCTCAAGATATTCGAGTTTTAAATCTATACCCTCTGGTCACCCCAGGGTTTTATTTTGCGTTTAGGAATTTTCTAGAGCCCCCGCGTCGAAGCGGGGCTCATTTGCTGGTGTTTTAAAAATTTTTAAATTTTGACGTTCTGGTCACCCTATGGTTAATTTTTTTAGTTCAAGAATTTTCTAGAACCCCCGCGTCGAAGCGGGGCTCATTTGCTGGTACTTTTAAAAATTTTAAATTTTGACCTTCTGGTCACCCTAGGGTTAAGATTTTGTTCACTGAATCACACATTACTCTATTTATACCATTTTGTATGATCAAACCACCATTCTGGCTCTGCATTGAAAAAAAATATTTTTCTTGCATTTAAAATACATGGGAAAAAGAGGTCAACTTCATTGACCTATAACTTTTGATTGTCATGACCGATTTCAGAGAAAAAACATACAGCAAATCTCGAGCCCGTTACCTTTCGAAAGGTGAAAAATTTTTTGAAAAATTTTAATTTTGTGGAGAGTTATCGCGCCACAGATTTTTTCAAACTTTTGTTCGGAAAAAGAAAAAAGGAGGAGAAAGGAGAAGGATTAAAGGAAACTAGAAAGTACCGATCCTCGCTACTTAATAATAGGAATTACAAGGTGCCATCAGAAAAATTGCCCCCAAGATCAAATCGCCACCAATTAAATTGCCCGAGGATAAATTTCCAAATGGCATGTTGCCCAAAAATTTAAACAATTTGCCCCAAAATTCAATGCAGTTCGTCTGTAGAAGTCATCAAATTATGAAGATTGAACCAAAATCAATGCACATTTTTTTCACTCGTTTTGCAGGCGATGAGAAAAAATTCGTCATCAGCCAGGAGCTTATTATCGTTGCATCCAGACATATTTTGAAGATTTACTTTGTTTAGAATAGGAAGAATGGCTTCACGAGCTCATTCTCCGTTATCATCCAAGATGTTTTTGTATGGTACCGGCGTAAAAAATGATGCAGAGAAACGAAAATCTTTTTTTTTCGCCTGTTATTTTACATTTTAGATTTGTCCAGTTGTTTATAAGATTTCATTTATTTAAAATAAAGTCGACAGTACTGTATTATATGTTCATAGGTCAATTTTTCGATGGATGGGGGTAACTGAATAAAGGCCAATAAGTTCTAGCGGAGATGGTACCTCAAAACAGGAATATTCACGTGCAACTAGGAAACATCTCCAGTTGTGAATATTGAGACTTTCCGTTCTGGTGTTTTTCAACAATCATGCATAGTCGCACAGGAAATAAAATGTATAAGGGATAATGATCATGTAAATTATTTATAAAATTTCTTGGTGTAATTTGTTAAAAATAAATTAAACTTAGTAAGCATATTATTATGCACAGTGGAAGATTAAGGGGAAGAGTTACTCTGAAAATATTGACATTTATTTCTCAAAACATCAGCCACAGCCTATGGAATTGCCTGCAGCAAACCATGGAACTTGCCTATTTCCTTGAGTTGGTTATCTCTATCTGCTCATTACTGAATTTCTAAAAGTGACTACGAGGAGAACAATCAAATCACCCAAGTCCCCATTCTTCCGCTTCTCCTCCTTACAATTCCAGTGTTCATGACAACGAGGTCAGTCACTTTGTCCGAGTACTGTGGCGGGAGTGGGGCACACTGATAAAATCCCTCGAACGGGTAGAGCAGACACGTAGACAAGGGCTTCCTCTTCCTTCTCATCCAAGAGGAGATGAAAATTTGGCGATGCAGTGGAAGGGCGAAAACTCTGTCCGGGACCAGATCTGCTCCTTCTATAAATCACTCATAGCAACATTTACAACGATTCTTGGTCACGACATTTCTCTAGCTATCCGAATTCCTCTTGATTTCTCTTAATTTTATCGCGACATTTCACACTATTTCATACTTTTCGGTCGTGGTACGTTTAAGGTTACCGTACATGACCACGAAAACAAAAAAAGTAAAACTCTCATCAAGACAATCTTTTTACTTGAATGCAATATGATGGCTTGTGAACATCGTGGGTTTTCTTTGGCATACCTATGTAAATGAGTTCGGAGTTGGTATAAAAAGACTAAAATTTTAGAGCAGCTTCATACATTCAGAACCAACCGTTCCGTACCACAAGAAGCGTTCCATTTGGAAAAAGGAAATTAAGAAGGATACTAATAAAAATGGCCGGCACTACGCGTCTTTCCGTCATTTTATTTCATCTTATGATCCTGGTGGCTGCCCTTGTCGTAAGATATCGACAGAAGTTTATAGTTTTATTACTATACCTGTGAGTATTCAATAAAGACAAATTAATTTATAACAAATGATTTTCATTTCTCCTTAGGCTTCAACCCAGGCATGTACTCAGAATTACGATTGTGGAGTGGATGACTGCTGCTTTCACGATTATAATAGAAATTACTGCGTTGATTGCTTGACGGGAGAAAAAAATATTTTGCGGATTTGCATAAAAACTCGACGACGTGTAGTTCTGTAAGTAACCGAGTTTAAGCAATGTGAATCCCGTCGACTTTCTTGCATAATTCATTGTATCCAAGTCTCAAGAAAGTTTTGCACTTTTGAAGTGTTTTCTTTGTTCAATAAAATCCGATAAATCTATATGTAATTTCCTCTCATTTTAATGCTGGTCTTAACTAGGTGCATATGTACATTTAAATAGCATCATAAATCATAACACGGCACATCTAGTAATATGTTGGATATAAAATTCAGACTATCCATAATTTCATAAGCATAACATTTTTCGTGCATCCTATTCTTCGTATTTCAAGTCCACATTTCGTGTCAATCCATAAATATTTCATTTTCATTTTAAGTATTCATTTTCACCGGTTCATATATCTGTGCTGAAGTTTTGGGGTAAGGTGAAACTACTGAAAATTGATATTTCTTTCTAGCCGTGATAGTTTTCAAATTAATTTCAAAATAAACCGCATTACTCCAGAGTTCGTTTGGTAGTTACAACAAATCAATTCGCATTGGATAATAAAAATGGCAACGAATCCAGTACTATGTAGTACAACAGCCTCATCTTCGTTTTTTATTTAAGCTGAGATGAGAATGTTATATCGATTAAGTATTGTTCCTCCACAAAGCGTAAAATTCAGAGGACTAAATGACTTGAGACCGGGATGACTAGAGCGAACGGGGGATTCTCATGCTCATGAAGACAAGCGTTTACAGTTTACACGAAAATGTCAAAGTTGAACTGGTGACTGCTCCAGTAGAAAAATCTTGCAAATGCCAACCCTCCTTCTTTTGACTTTCAATGGAGAAGTTCTTTAGTGACGACGTGCTCATGGCCTTGGCCTTGAACGAGATAATATGATATTAATGATATACAATGATGATGAGGAAAGTGAAAAGTATTTGGCATTTGCCCTTGGATTGGGAAGCAATCATAATCCATACGGTGGTCGGAGGTATGTATCTACCTACAATCTGAGCAGAAATGCAATTAGGAGCCGCTCAGTTCAACAATTTTAAATATTTATCTCAGCACCAATTCCAAAGTCCATCTGCATGTGTATATTCACCCCTTCATCATGGACTGGCACAATATTTTGCCTTTTTACGATCTATCCACTGCCTCTTGGTGGATGAAATGAATTTCGTCCACTGGATGAATAAATTAAGTGGAAGTGGATGAAATGCTCAAAATGTATGTGAAAATGGGAACAACTGATTTCTTTCACGTTTCCCATTTCATCGAGTGGATAAATCTTGAATGGATAAAAAAATCCATTCACTGGAGGAGCGAACTATGTCTGGAGCCGGATCTGTTATTCTAATTAATAGATCTCTCATAGCAACGCTTATACAGCGATTCCTGGTCACCACATTTCTCTGGCTTTTCGAATTCCTCCTAATTACAGGAAAATAATACAGGCCCTTTCCACATCGTCCACAGATTGTCATGTCACGACCATAGTGGATTTTCTTCGGCATATAGTATCTATGTACTTACGTGATTTGAGATTTGGTGAAAAAAGACTAAATATTAGAGTAGCTTATTCAGGCATATTCATCAAAAACAACCGTTCCGTACAACAAGACGCGTTCCATTTGGAAGAAGGAAATTAAGAACTGAGAAGGATAAAAGGATAATCAAAAATGGCCAACACCAAACGTCTTCCCGTCTTTTTGTTTCATCTTGTATTGATCCTGGTGGCAGCCCTCCTAATTGTAAGACATCGACAGAAGTTTATAGTTCCATTACTACCTGTGAATAATCAACAAAGGCTTGCACATTAATTTATAACATTATTTTTTCATTTCTCCTTAGGCTTCAACCCAGGCTTGTTCTGAGAATGGCGATTGTTCACCGGGAAGCTGCTGCTTTCATGATTATAAGTTATTGTGTTGATTGCAACACGGGAGAATGAAATGTGCCGATTGCATAAAAACACGACGACGTATAGTTCTGTAATTAACCAAGTTTAAGCAAATGCAAATTGGAATAATTGTCAAAGAATCGCCAAACTGGTTGTTTACTCTGTTTCCTCCTTTCGCTTTTTAAAATTCTTGACAGGCTTATTTTAAATTATCAAAGGATTTGAATTTTAGTATTTCCATGAGAAGGTGTGTCACAAAACGTTCCAGTCGTAATCATCCATCACAGTCAGCACCACGTTACGATTTTTTATCAGTCCCAGTCAACCACGGATACCAGCGCCTTCTCTAGTTTGTTCCCCTCTCCTCCTCGGCGGTTTTGTTGTTTGTCCCTTTATAAAAATTGCAATCAATTGTGCTTATTCTTTCTAAAAACAGTAGAGATTGCTTGAATTAAAATGTTTTACCATTCCAGAAGTAAATATTGAAATCAGCAAGAAACACGCCAGTATGAAATCGTAATTCAGCTTCATGATTTCCGTTTGTTGTGTCTTTCGGTGACTTAATGTTTCACAATAGTTAATAACAGGGTTCGGGATATTCGGGGTATGGAATATGGATTGGTGGATTTGGATTGTGGATTACGGAATAATATTCCAATTCCACAATCCACTTCTAGAGACAATTATTCCATAATTCACATTCCAAAAAACTCAGGCCAATCCATATTCCTAATCCATATTCCACAAAATCAGACAAAAATTTGGAATATTACAGTATTTACTTTAAGAGCATTTTTCATAAGGCAAAGCAAGTAATGCATGACAATGCATGCAAAGCCGAGGAATGCATGACAGTTTGAACTTTAGCTACAGCCAATGAATTTAAAAACTCCAAGCAGAAAAGAACTCTGAAGCCTTCTTTGGACATCATCTGGCTCCTGCTTGTGCACTGACTATAACTAAGTTGAATATGGTGATCTATGGAGATGAATTAAATGTTTATGCAACAACAATCGCCGTAGAAATTCAAGAAAACTTCTACCCTAGATTCAAGCAAACTCTTGAATTTAACATGCAAAAGGCAAACTATGATATTTTTACAGCAGTTGCTCTTCATAAATTCCAAATGGACTGGATTCCTACTTTTCATCATAAAGTTATACAACAGCAGCTCGTTAATGAAGTGCATTTTTTGAGAAAAGCAAGAACGAAATTTATGAAGCTGAGAAGGACTAAGAATGGGATGAAATAATGATAGCTAAAAGGAATCGCTCAGCATACGTTCCAGTTCCTCTTCGTGAAGCAGAAATCTTTTTTTCAGTACCACAATGATCCCGATGCAACACTAGAATCGCTTTTAAAGTATCCCTTGGTTAAGGAAATGTTCTTGAAATACAACACCGCACTACCATCATCAGCCCCAGCCTAAAGACTCTTTAGCTACGCAGGTATGATTTTGAGACCAAATGTCTTTCTGACGATGTGTTTAAAGAAATGTGTTTTTGAAGTTATATAACGATTTTTGATGTTATACATTAAAAAAAAGGATGAAGATGTTCAAATCAAATATGTACGGATAAATTGCTATTTGATTGATTGTACGGAAGAAGTATGTCAGGTCTTTGAAATTACTTAAATGAGCATTAAATTGAAATACCTACACATAATCAGGTAAGATAAATAAGCTAATGTTTACCATAGTCATGATGTGTGTGTAGCAAAAGCATTTAGATGATCGAAATAGTTGTACAAATGAGATTAATTGTGGGAAGAAAATCTAGTAAGAGTACTAGATTGTGTTAGGCAAGTGATACTTAAATAAAATTGTTGAATTATTATTGAATGTCTGTGCTTGGACAAATCGAACTCTGTTTATTTTGGTGCGATATACCGCATTCATTATTCCACCCGAACTCGTAACATTCCACATTCCAATCCATAATCCATTGATTCATGTGCGATAATCCGCATTCCATATTCCACACGAGCTCCTGATATTCCATATTCCAATCCACATTCCAGTTTTTGAGGATGACAAATTTTAATCCACACTCCAAAGCAAAAAATTCTGGATTACCGATCCCTGGTTATTAAACATTATTTACCGGAAAGCAAAACGATTAGTGTTTGTACAAAAATTATTATTTGCGTGTACATAAGACGTACGTGCAGTTATTTTGTTGAATGATTATACATTTCCGTGGCCCATAATCGAATGAAATTGTTCATAAAGAATCTTATATCTTATCCTGTTATGGTTTACAGTAGACTATCAAATAAAATCCTAATATGAATATTTGCCCATATGAAATTGTAATACCAAGGAGTATGATTTTCGCTTCCCAAAGTTAACAGTACTTTGCTAAATGTTATTTAAAGTATTGTATTATACAGTCTTTCGGTCGGTGTTCCATAAAAACATACCGCAATAAAGCTGAAAAATGATAATAAATGCCGAACGAAAATGCATAGTAATAATTGGTTCTAATTCTTCACATTTTTTATCTATTTTTACTCACCTTTACCTTTAGGATTGGCAATGCTCAATTTTAAAACGACAAATTTGAATAGAGTTTCATTTTGAGTTTTCATTTATTGAATAGATAGAGAAATGCGTTTTATAGAACTGTGAAGAATTAGATTTGGGATTCGAATATTTAATGAATAAGCATAGTCGTATCATCTTCCTTGCGTGAAGAAGATATAGGTATTTCATGAACAATTTATTATGTTTGAACATTCTAACGAAATTCAGCGGTAAAAGAAGTACTTTGCATCAAATTTGACATTTCCAATCGATTCCCGAGGTCAGATAACCTGCCTCACTTAAAATTCATAATTTTGAAATTTTAACGGTTTTTAACCGTCGAAAGAGTTAACCGATCTCGCCCATTAACGAACTTAGCCTAGATATTGAACTGAGAAATTGATTTCGAAAACAATTAAAAAATTCGTTTCATTCGAAAGTTATCGTCGAACAGACAGACTTAGCAATTACATAGGAATCAAATTCCCATTCTAAAAATTTTCCGTCATGCATCATATTCGTCTTATTGAAGTCACTTTTGATTTTTTTTATTTAAAAAAAAGGAGGTTTTTGAATTTTGGTTGTCAATTAAGCTGCTGCTGCTTTCACGATTATAATAGAAGTTATTGTAACACGGGAGAATGAAATGTGCCGATAGCATAAAAACACGACGACGTGTAGTTCTGTAATTAAGAGGGCGCTAAATAGCCATAGAAAACTGGAAGTGTTTCGAAATGCGCGATCCAGAATTTGAATTTGTTTCCAGCGTGCTGGAAATTCCGGCGAATAACTAGCCCACGTATTGTTGTTGCTATTTGGAAATGATGACATGACTATTGATTGTTGATGATGGTATGATAGCATGAATATGATGTGATTCGATATCGTTCCTCATGCACTCTAGTCCAGAATGAAATTATCAATTGAAGTATGAAATCGTCCACAGCAGAGGTGCGAATTTAGTTTTTGATGCCCTCTTCCCTCCCTTATACAACAAAAACTTCTCCCCTCCTTCCCAAAGGGGCAAAAATGTTCTTCCTTTCCTCACCCCTCCCCTCAGGTTTTAAAGCGTTCTTCAAATCCCTCTCCAACCAACCGACCTTATCTCAAAATGCCAAGACCCCTCCCGTCTCCCCTCTCATCTCCTTCCTGTTTTCAAACATTGAACTTCTATTCTAATTATGACAGGTATTATCCCCTGTCTCCGCTTTAAGTTCTCATACCCCCCCCCTCGTGTCCCTCTCAACTTACTATCACTATCAACTTTTAGGATCGCCTAGCCCCACGACGAAAACCAGTTGCGGCAAACGCGTTGCAGCAGAAGCAACTGCTTGAGAGCTTATCATGGGAGGAAATGTGCTTCGAATTCAATATTATTATTATTGAAGGACCTTACAAGCGATAAGTGATCAACAATAGATTTTGCCAGTTTGATTGAGCTGTAGATTCGTTCAATGATTTTTTCCTCGTCAAAGTTTGACTGACTTCATGTTTAGGCAAATGAGCTAACGATCAGTGAAAAATTAAGGGGACGTAGCATCATAGATTTTATTAATAAACCCGGCAACAATTATTTTAAATATTCGAAAATGTTTCCAGCGTGCTGGAAATTCCGGCTAAAAACACGCCACTTGGCTATGACGACATGACAAGTGCTTGTTGATGATGATGCGATGTTATGTGATATGGAATGAACGCAGACCATGATTATAAGCCTACCTACTACCTACTCAAGCCCTACTACTGCTACATATAGTTTTATCGACATTTATTTCCTCATAGCATAACACTTGTTTTTTCACAATCGGAATGCGCCATTTGGCAGACTAAATACTATACACTTTAGAAGTGTTCGATTTCTTTACCACCTCCGAGCTACTCGCTCTGGGGGGGGGGGACATGAAGCATTGAAATGGCGGCGGTAGAGCTAGCGTGCGGCTTGTCGTCGTCACCTCCGGGGAAATCCATTGGCATTGTCCGTTGACATTGCCGTTGAGTCCACCAACCTGTGGTGGAGTCGGCCAGTGGTTATGGCATGGGCCAATCTAAAGAAAAAAATTATAGGCAACTTAGAGTAATGTAGTGCAATTTAAATAAAGAGTTTGAAGTTTGAACGATGAAAATACTTTTTCTGATTTCAAACTTGAGGAAATTGCTGGAACTGTTGCGGCATGTAGCAGACCGGACCGGATCGCGGGGGAATGAAGTGAGCTTACAGTTACAGTAAAGTTAGCTTACACTAACAGTTAAATTGTCAAGTTGGAAGTAAGCTTACACTTACAGTTAATCTACCTTACAGTTAAATCCATAGTTTTTAAATGGACTAACTGTGAGGTACGTTCCCATTCAGCTTACACTTAAAGGACACCTTCCAGTTGGAGTGTCTGAAAATTCAACCTTCTTTCATCCTCCAAAACAGTTATGTAAGTGAAATAGTAATTTAAATAGTAATAGTAAGTGCAGTAACACCTCAGTAAGTAATAGTAGAAATGCATAAAAATTCTATTAATTATAGTCAGGTTAGGTTGGGTCAGGTTAGGGTAGAAAAATATTTGGACCAGTTTCTAGAGGTTAGGCTGGATGTTGGTTGGGACATTTTAGAGGGGAGGGAAGGAAACTTTGCTGCATAACCTTCATCGCCATTATAATCCTTACTGCTGTGGGAATAACTGTCTTCTCTTTCCATTTATTATGCAAGTACAAGCAAAGAAATCAGGCAGACACTACAACTGGAAGGCAAGGTTTACCTTTAAGGGTTAGATGAGTGGGAATCTGCCTTACAGTTAGTCCATTTAAAAACTATGGATTTAATTGTAAGGTAGGTTAACTGTAAGTGTAAGCTTACTTCCAACTTGGCAATTTAAGTGTAAGTGTAAGCTAACTTAACGGTAACTGTAAGCTCACTTCTCGGTCCGCCGGATCGCGTGGGACCGGAAGTAGTAGTGTAAAAGGAAGAGAGTGAAGTTGAAGGCAGAGGTCCAGGGCAGAATGCGGCAGTGGTCTGAGCATAGAACGGCTCAGGGATTGGAGTGGGTTGAGCATGAAACTACGTTGTGTGAGCTGTCTTAAAGTGAAGAAAGGTGTTATTAAACTGCAAGCTCTGATTCGCATGAAACGCGAGAAAGCGAGGTACAGCAATCTGCTGAAGCGAATGAATAGGAACAAAGACCTAAGTTTGACTGGAGTGAACCACCTGGAAATCCCAGCAGAGCTTGCATACATGATGAGAAAAATCAAACCGAAAGAAATACCAGGTTGTTGAGCTGGTTAAAGTCAACAGGAATAAAAAGTTAAACGTAGAGAACCAACGCAATTTAGTCTTACAATTTCGACAAGTACGTCCGCGTGTTCTTCAAGTCCAACTTTGGGATGAGACGTGAACCAATCATCACTCCGTTTTTAAAAGACAGTCCTGAGGAAATTTTGAGTCTGTTCAAACTGATATTGAAGTTCATGAATGACCCTGATCTCAAAGGGAAACGGGAAGAGCTGTTGATGAACTACATTGTTTGGAAAGGGATGGGCAACGTGAACTTAAGAGACGAGATATTGGTTCAGGTGCGCAGTCAAACCAAGAATAACGAAAAGAGAAAGTAAAAGGTGGAAACTCATACCTGAGAAGGACCAGA
>JAHZNI010001963.1:0-16036 GCA_027744415.1 Seira ritae | reverse complement strand
ATCATTTCAAAAACTGCCAACTTATGAAAAACATTTATCCACTACTCAGCTTATTAATTCCTCAATAAAATCATCGTCAAAAATTAGAATTAAAAATGACATCATTACTGAAGCTTTATGCAGTCATGTATTATGGGGAATGGGGATGATACATGAGAAATGGGGATGTGTCGGTCATGTCGGCGTCATCAATTGTCATCATCAACGGATGCAATCACTTAAAGATTAAGTAAAGGTAAACAATTAATTCGAAATTCATGACGATCAAAAAATTATTACGAATCTTGTCCAGTCCAATTCCCGTAAAACAAGATTGATGATGCCAACTAAAATGTAATCAAACAAACACATGACCATGAGTCATGCATTAGTGTTACCGGTTAAGAATAGCGGAAACTGTTAACCCAGAGACTCAACAAAAAAATCATTAATAAGTTAATGATCGACTTAACTAATGAGCTTAAAATTGAAAAATTACCATGCTGTCAGACTTGTCATTCGAACAGGTTCGGTGTAATAAAACAATACAGGAAAAACATAGTATGTATGAACCTAAATATGTATGGATAGGCACCGTTTTGTAATTTAAAGTGCGCTTTGCACGGATTCCAACCAATGTAGACATTAGTTTACTCAAATATTTACTTGACTCATATGTACCTGTTTTACCAGTGTGTTTTATATTAGATACAAATGAAGGGTTGCAACTTTAAAGCTACACAGATTACCTATTCTTTCCGCCAAATCAGGCATCCTTATCTGACGCCAATAGATTTTTATGACTCATCCGGACACATGTACTAGCTTTATTTTTGAAATTTCCTGTACGCCGGTATACTTTCCAAAATAAACCTCTTCCTGTTAATACCCGTGCATAAAGTAACTACATTTGACATGTAATTTTACAGCATGTATTATTCTTGTCAGTTTTTACAAAATATTAAAGACGAGTATGTCATGCTTGAATAAGCTTGCGTCTGATTTCTATGGCACAGCCCCTTATCCATTGTTATCAATATCTCATTTCGCAACAAGATAAGGATTATCTCGTCACAATGTCCGGGAAAATTTCTGCGCGAATATGGAGTTTAGTATTGGTATGTGAGTGGAGCGGAGAAGAATATTGCCATTCAATTGAACTAGCTATTACATGCATAGAAGTACTTAATTTTTAACATTAATTAACATAATCGGTCAAAGCTTTAAGAAATGGCCGATCTTCTCAAAGCATTTAATATAGATGAGGTTAAGTCAAAGTTCACAGTTAGATTAGATAAAGTTTACATTGAAAACAGAGCATTCCGCCTCTTTTCAAGATTTACTTCAGGAGTATTTTTTCTCTGCGCTGGTCTTGTTACATTGCAGCAACTTGTAGGTAAGATGATCTGCAACAATTCTAATACGCGCGTTAAAAAAATCGCATATGCAATTGTGATTATGAGTTCATCAAAAATAATAAATTTTTCATTCATGTAGGAAAACATATAGAATGCATCGTCCCACCAAAAGAAGACATTCGGCCAGAAGCGCTGAATCAATATTGTTTCATTATGGGAACATACACAGTTCCTGATCTGTAAGATTTTTTTTGATTTACTCGTTTTATTACACATTCAATAATTTAATCTTGAAGAATGTGATATGATATGATAACACTCAGACTCGATGTAAGACATGAAGTCAGCGTCTTTTTTTATCCAGGAAGACATTCTCAAAAAATAACATGCATTGATTGATATCTGTCACAGATACAACTTAACCGTCGGAATAGATGTAGCCCATCCAGGCGTAGGTACGTTCGAATTCGACGATGAAGACGACTCTGAACAACATTATCACACTTGGTATCAGTGGGTCCCGATCGCACTCTTCTTCCAAGGTATTACTTTCCTTGTTCCTCATATGATTTGGAAGGCTTTGGAAAAGGAGAGGATCAAGGCGTATTGCGATTTGGAGGTTGCGAGCAGCGTCAATCTTAAAGTAAGTGAAGAAGACACCAGAATAATAAATATTCTTTATCTTTTCTGGTAAACCACACTCAGAATGCCTTTCGAATACATATTTACCAGTGAGATGACGATGATTGATAAATGCAAAATAAGCCAATCCTCTTTGATGTCAGAAGTTATTTTCCGTCATTAATCAAATCAATGCAAACAGACACGACATTCGACTCGACATGTCTGGAAATTTTAAGAGGGCTTTACGAAGATGAAACGCTATTTTATTGCTTGCATTTTTGAAAACCGCAATCGCAATAGTCATAAAAAATATTTAAGCTAAGATCGGATACTATGCAAGTCAAGTGTTTCATTTTCAGCAGTAAAAATGTTAACAAACGTTTTAGATTCCACATTAAGTTCACTTATCATTTTTTCTAAGGCGAAGGTCAAGCCATAAAATCAGTTTTAGGATAGGTACCTATGAGACAAAAATCACGTTTTTAATTTTCCATTTTTTCAGTGTAAATCCCTTAATGACAACTCTGATCCGGAGATGAAGCAAAAAACGATCAGTCGTGCAGCTGTGTACTTTGTTGGGAACATGCGGTACAACTTCTTGTATGCTTATGCCTACGTCATTTGTGAATGGTTGAATCTCGCCATTCTCCTCTTCAACTTTTACTTCACGGACCGCTTCTTAGGTGCAGGTGATTTCGCTGGGTATGGTGCAGAAGTTGTGAAATTCTCCAAACTGGATGATACTAATGGGCTCATTAGTCCAATGGATAGAGTCTTTCCAAAGGTTTCGAAATGTGACTTTCACAAATACGGTCCATCAGGAGGTCTCGTTAGGTAAATGGCTGATGATGATGAAGTTAAAATGATACGTTGCCCTCATTATGTCAATTTCATAACACCTAAAATCATTATTTTTATGCCTGTTTCTCTTCTTCAATCCCACCAGATACGACATTCTACTTTCCCATCAATTAATCTAATAGCCTTTTCACTTTTTACTCGCTTGCGGAAAGCTTTCTAAACCCAGATATTTTTTTTCGCTTTTGTAGCTTTACATTTTACAAATGCCTCTCAATTATCATGCTTTGATGCTCAATGATTGTCTTTGATTTCCAGCAAGATCAAATTAAATCCTCACAGGGTTTAATTATATAATTAATTCTTATGTATTTTGATGGTAAAACCAAAACCCTTTACCTTCTACTACATGCACCACACCACTCAACCAATTAAGAAATTCTTCTCATTCATCTAACATGAGAAAGCATTTGTAAGAAAAAGTTGCAACACGTCCTGTACATCTAATTCATGCAATATATGTACTACGTTTTTGATGAAACGGAAGATAAAACTCAAGTTTTTCTTCTTCCTCTCTCTTGTCTTCAATGCGATGTGTCACGTTAAGGCATTTTAGCGTAATGATAATGATGATGGTGTGCAAGTGTGTGTCGGAAAAACTGGAAATAATTTAGGAAAAGATTCCACAAGGGTTGTTGGGAAATAAACCTCATGTGTGACTCTAAGCAATGTTGACAGACTGGAGCCTATGTGTGTGCACCAGAGAGAAAAAAATATCCGTACTTGGTTTGATCACTTCAATCGTGTTCAAAGTCAACATAAATGATGTTTTCTTTTTCAGAAATACATGTAATGCAATGGTGTGACTCTATTTACTTTACGGCACTGAACAATATTGTTTTTTGGCCGAGCGTGTGTGTAATAAGCTAAGTTTTTGTGATGGTATTTGTGTTTAAGAAAAAAGAGTAATCGGGTAAGAAAAGATGATGCTTCGCTTGGTTTTTGTAGAGAGTGGGAAAACAAGATGAAAAACATGTCTAAAAGAGCATAATATACTATCTTTTGTGTCAAGTGTTGTTGCGTGCGATGTTTTAACGCAGATAGAGAGAAAGGATTTTTTTAGATTTGAACTGACGCTTTTTGCTCATTTTGTGTGTTGCTCACTACTTATATATGATGCTGGAGTGCAGGCACAGGTTTGCTTTCTTGAAACTCGGTTTTCTGAATGTGCGTTCGTTATTGCTTCATTTCTGTTTTCTTGAGAGAGGACGATATCTTTGTATCTGTTTCAAGCTTTTTCTTCTGGGGACTTCACTGAGCCACACATATTTGAGAGGAATGAATGTGATCTGGTTTCCATTAAAAAATCTCGGAGATGAGGTTTTATCTTTGAATGTTAGGAATGAGATGGGATTGGGTTTTATGGCTAAAGCCCAGTGGGTCTAGATTAAAATGAATTAGTTTATTATTATGCTTATTTCATACACATTTCCTTTTTGTTGAATGGTGACATTGAAATTCAATCGATACAAATAATTTGCCATTCTGCTGAAATTCCTAGAAAAATTGGTGAAAGGAGCATTCTTAAGACAATAATGGGATTGTTTTCAGCAAAAAGCTCCAACGTGAATCTGCCCAATGACATCCCTGAACGTTTGAGTGAGACTTCATAGTTACGCACTAATGCAGGCACGAGGGATTAGCTGAACATGCATGGCAAAAGAGATGAAAGTCCTTTTTGTAAGCTTGACTCTTTTTCCTCCTTTTTTGCCCTTCTAAGTCGTCGCATGTATCATGTTGTTTTTGTCTCCTCTCCTCTCTTCATTTGAACGAGAAAAAAACTGGAAATTAGAAACAAAGAGAAAAGTTTGGACAAAAATAGATTTAGTTGTAAAAAGGAATGGTTAAGTGGAGATGGAACGACATGTTTTCCCCGAATGACTCTTGAAAAGGGAGTCAACAACTAAGCTTCCTTACAGATACACTTATTTCAATTTTCTTCTTTGGCTTTGTTTTTTGTCGGTTTTACTTAGTTTTCCCTAAAACAAAAAGCGTTGTTTTCATAAGCAAAAGGCATCACTCCAGACGCTTGAGCTTATGAAAATCTCATGCAAACTTATGAAATTGACTGACTGACTACCTTACTTACAAAATGGGTTTTGCACGGAAATGTCGCCTGGGATTTTACAATGAATGAAGTCTTTTGTCTCATACTCATACATAGGCAAACGAACATGAATGTACTGTACATCGGAAGAGCTGAACAGTGAAGTTTCACTCATTTCAAAAAGCTAATTAGCCGGTAGCCAAGTTTTTTCAAGATTTATGTGCTACACAAGTTGCTTTGCCAGCTTGAAGACTTACTGCTACTATGTACTTCACTACTGAAAAGAAAATGAAGCAGTGGCAGTAATAGCTTCCAGTGGAACATCTCGATTTAAAAAAAAACAAAAGAAGACTAGAGTCTTGCATAAAATGATATGGGTCGGTCGCCCTGCTTTTCATCTGTATCTGATAGGAAATGTTTTGTTGTGAAACATTCTTGCAGATAGAAATTTAATGGGGACGAGCACGCAGCATGAAATAGTAGTCGCAACTCAAGGCCCTAAAACAAATATTATTTCATTTATTTTTTACTGCCCTCAGCCCAGCATCACAGCTTTTGCTCTCGCTTCTAACAAGAAGAACTTGGGAACGTGCTTTTTTTTGCAAACAATGCTCAACATAATTTTATTATTTAGATGTATGTAATGCCATTATCCTTTCCTCATTCTTGTTTTAGGTTCTGGTTCATCATTCTCGGCTGTGTTGGTCTCTTGGCACTTATCTATAGAATTGTTGTTATCCTTTTGCCTGGAATTCGTAACTTGCTCATTCGTCGCAGAACGGACCAGAGATATATTGAAGACCTGAACTACTGTCTTAGCGAGATGAGCTATCCCGATTGGTTTGTTCTCAAAAGATTGAATTCTAACATTAATGCAATTAGGTTTGGTGAATTATGCGAAGGAATAAAGGTGGAGCTGATGAAAAAGACTCCAGGAGGAAGATTGTCCACACCGCTCCCAGCGTATCCAGATAGCGATAAATCCTTCAAAGATTTGGATGAAGACAATGAAGTCACCACAAATTTCTTAAATAAAGAAGTTTAAGGCATAGCTCAAAGGTGGTAAACTTTTTATGGCAAAAAATTATGTAAGAAGCATTCTGCATAAAGTCATCTTTCTTGTCATAATCGTAATACGCAGATTTATTTATGGCAGTTATCAAATAGCCCTTCCCTAACTATTTATTCTTAGGTTCTTGGTCTTGCTGCTTGTTATTACGCTTTGTTTTATCACATCACTTAAGCTATGATGTAGTACCGTACCAAGAAATCAAAAAATGTTGATCTCCAGTTCTTCGGTAATGGGAAATAAAGCCAATTCATACCAAAAATCTTCTTCGATCTTTTAAGGAAAACTTAAAGGCGGGGTGAAGATGACGTACGTCACTTAGCATTATTGCTGGATTTTACTTTGACTCAATGAATGAGAATGGCACATCCTTTCCAAGAATATCACGGGATGTGATGCGCGACGATATAGTAAGTAAAACCTAAAGTATTTTAGAGGAACAAAAAGCATATTTGTGTACTACTTAGACAACTGGTATTTATCTTCCTACTTATTCTAGTGACTAATGACGTACTCATGTTCATGAGACTCGTGGTACTTTTTTTGCATTTTTTATATGCTGCCATCCACGCATAAAGTATTTTACTCATTTAAGAGCAGTGACCTAATCATCTAAACATTTTTTCACCTTAATTATGCATGCAAGTGTGATGCCAATACGTGATCTTTAAAGTCTTTGGACTCATTCTGATTCACAAACCAGTCCTGTTTACTGAGTTTTTCACCATTTTCCTAGTATATTCACTTGACTTGATAACGCGAATCAGAATTTGCTGGACAACCTGCAACCTTTCAATTGGAAAGGATAATTATTGTAGATTTACTCCTATTCCAAAGTAAACGTTTTTACATCAAGAGAAAACTTGAATCATATCATATGCATGCCCTCATTATTTAAATTTTACGCTTGCATCATACATATTGAATACCTGGCCAAATAAATCCGGATTTTTGCAGAAATTCGACACATAACTGCTTCCTGTGAATGTAACAGCAACAGCATCACATTTGAAAAGCAATTTTCAGCGATTGGATGACTCAAATTTCCAGACAACTCCACTCCAGCATTAAATTATTCCATGCGTCCTTGTTCACCGGTAAAGTCTTGTCATTGCATTACATAGCGTAACCTAAACCTATTGAAATCATTTCTTGCGTGAATCACAGTCATTCTTTTTCGGTTAGTCATTATGATTATGAATTTCCAGCTGGTCCTCCTGCCTAGTCTTGTAAGACTAGACAACCTTGTGAGCATGAATGAATGACGAACGATGATGCAAGGTGAGATGTTGATGGAGGAGATGAATCCTCGCATTAATCTTCTTACTCATATATGGAATACAATGATAATGAATAATGAGCTTGAATATTTTTAAACTGCCACAATATTGAAAAGGTGGAATAAATCATTTCACCGATATTTCATGCACTGAATTAAAAGCTCTTTGAAACATTTTTTTCAAACCTATTGTTACATAATATCAAATCCACGCCATCATTTTATTCTAATTTATTCGTTCTTTGTTATTTTTACAGCGTTTTATCCTGTCAGCTTGTTGGAATCACACTTTTTATTGTGCTTGCAAGCGCCTCGCATGAAGATCAAGATTAACAACTTTTATGACTTTTGCATGACTCTATTTTTTGCCAAGTTTCTGTGAGTAAACGAAGTGATTTTGTTCACGGATGACGATAGCGATATACACACTTTTGCTTCTTCTGCTGCTGCTGATGGATAAAAAAACTGAACAACGGCGACAATGCTAATAGTGACATCAATGATAATTACTATGATGCTCCTCTTTAGCTTTTTCTTGCTCCCATCGGATTCATCTTCACGGTCCTTGAGCAATTTTACGATCTTCGCTCGACTTACTTTTATGGGCATGCACTTATCTTTCTGGCAATAAGCATGTATCACATTATTAAGATTATATGATTACTTTGTCAAACACTTGTTCATTTGAGTTAAAGCACTGGACACAAGCAAGGGTAAGGCAGTAAAGTGGTATTAAGTTAAGTTATGGCTTGAGTGGACTGGACCGGCTCTTGGCTCAGGCTCTCTCGCATCGCATTCGCATCCCATATCGAATTGAAGAAGATTTGGGGAGTCAACTCTATTAATTAACTGGCGATGCAATAATAACTCTGGGCTCGGAAGAGAAAGAAGTTTTTAGCTTGTTCACTCATTAAACTGCTGCAAGCCAGAAGACTTTTAAAAGGTATTTGCATAAAAGTACGGCGAGATTATTATGCAAGACAAGGAATTTTAATATTACAGGTACGCATTTAAACGTCATTCATCTTCGCAACACCTAATCATACAGTAATCTTTAAGGTGTGGGTAGCTAGTTAACTTTACCTGCCTCATTAATATATTCTGAGAGATGTTTTTCATTAAAGATCCTTTCTGCTTTTATTTAATTCCTTTTCCATCCTGATATTGATACCTACGAATCTTGATTCTGCTCACTTTTACTTTTTAACTACCCCTCATTTATATCCTTGTCAACTTGTCCGGCTTGTCTTTTTGTTGGCTCGTATCTCTTGAAGTCTCGCACTCCTCCGTGTCCACCTTTGTTACAGGAAATCCAAATATGTCCTTTGCATTCATTGTGGTAATTTCAGAAGACACTGCATTTTTAAAAGTTTTTATTATTAAAGCCTTAAAAACTAAAGAGCGATAGGAAATTTTTTCGCAATCAAACGAGTCGATTTGTTTTTGTTTGGCGCATATGCACCTAGAAAACCGGTGTGACAGAAAGAAACATTTCATGATCGATGTGGGAGGAGCCCATAGCCTCGAATCCGACGCTTCATGATATCAGTCAACTTTTTTTTGAAAACTTTTCAAGTAGCGGTGAAGAATCGGTAATGCACACGAGAAGAAGTCTCGTGTAATCATTCACTCATGATCATGATCTTTTTCTACCTTTTTCGCTTTCCTCTGTTTTCAATGCAATATTTAACACTGCAGTAGTAGTAGTAGTTTTCCACATGACTGCTGATAAGAGAATAATATTCTCTTTTGTGACTCTTTAAATTGTTCTCTAGAGTAAAAAATAAATTATCGAGAAGAAATGCTCGCAGCGAAGAACACCATGATCGATACTTTTTTGGAAGAAAAAAGGGAAAAAATCTTGAAAACCTGTTCCTACTAATAATTTTTATGCAGGTAACTCTACCGGTGTAATGTTCCTCCATATTAATATTCCTCTTTGTACAAATAGATACCACCGTGAACAATATTGTTATTGCCTCTATCTATGCCTATAGGTCTTAAAGGGATATTCACGACAATGCATTGAAATGGTGATGCTTTCTTGTGACTCATACCTACTCACTGTCGCACTTTACCTTTCTGCTGAATTATGTATCTAGCATTATTTTTGAAACCCGTGTGCGAGCTTAAAAAACCGTGAGATGGGCTTAAGGATACGCTATGATTATATGAGAAAAACTTAAAAATCTTTCAACTCCAACAGATTTTGGTCTTTAGGAGGAATTGTGCACAATGCTTTTTTAAGAGGTCGTGTCAGTTCTCTTCTCTGTGAGATGTTATGTACGTACTCCACCCCATCCTAATGTCTTCATGGGCTTGGCGATAACTAAAAGGGCCATTGAAGTAAAAAATATACATGCCTAGGAATAATGCATTTCACCAGAAAAGAATAATATGCTGATAAGAGAAAAAGGCAATGGATTTATATTACATTGCAATACTCAAGAGAATCTTCACAAGGAGGTTGTAAGAGGACAGACAAAAAACGGTGATATATGAGACGACTCTCATGTGGAGTCAACTTGTCAACTCGACAACCAGTCACATTGTAGTAGTCCTTATAAAGTCCTAAATATTCACATTTCATTACGATTATTCTATCTAAACTGCATGCTCACAGGTATTTACCAGTGTGCTTTATGGGGCTAATGATGTTCTTCGGTTGTGACGCGATCGTGAAAGATATGGCGATGTTCTGTATTCTACAAAATATCATTCGTCATCAGCCATTACCAGTTAGGAATGCCGATTTATGCACTTTTCAAACAAAAAAATCTACGCTTTTTGAAAGTAGAATGATCTGGCTTCAACCAACCAAGCATATCATTAGCACCTTCGTCGATGAATTAACTTCAGGGACGAATCATTTATCGTGTGCTAAGTAGCTCTAAATTTGAATTTTCTCACTTGATAAAAATGAGAATTACATAAGAATGGGATTTTTTAACCAAATATAAAGAGTCATATGAGGTGAGTGTGGGTGGTTTCTTTTAAATAAAAGGTTGTCTGGAACTTGAATGCATTTTTAAAAGTGTCTATCCAGGAATCATTAAATCCATTCATGTTTCATTAAATCATGCACTGTCAACACTTGTATGTAGAAGCAATTGTTTTGGTGATTTGCGTGAGGAAAAAATTTTGATCATTAGATTTTTGTTATTGACGAGGTGTGAGCAAAAATAAGTAGGCATACCATGTTTCTTTCTATTGGACCTATCAAATCTACAGAAAGAACAACAGCATGACGCTTTTAAATTCATAGACTTTACTAATGCCGTCGGTGAAATTTTGACATGCGAGAGTCTGTCATGAAAAGTTGTTTTGTTGGCTACTTGTACTTGGATACTGTCATCATTGTTTTTATGAATTTATAAAATGCAACCAGGAACAAAAAAACCATATTATTATGCTAAAAATCTAAATGTTTGAAATTGTCCCTGCTTCGTCATTTCTGCTTCTACATTGACAAAAAAAGCTATGTTGTTGATGCCAGCATAGCTCTCTAGACGAAAAAAACATGAAGTGCTTTGTGATTTAGGCCGAGAACGGCATAAATCTAAAATTTTAAAATATGTATGTACTGAATCTGGGTTTGAGGAAAATCATCTCTTATCCAAAGTTTCATCAGTTCTTTTCCTCTTCATTCAATCCTGTTCTTGTATAGAATGTGGGTAATTAAGACACACTTTATTTACGATCGAGAACTCATTTACGTCCGGATTAAAACTACATAGTCTTCCCTTTTTCTCTCCTGCTCAGATAAAGAGACTTATTATATTTTTAAGGAAAAAAGGTTGGAATGTTTGATTTTAGTGAACAAAACTGAAGACTTGATTTGAAATTGAGTTCATGAATAATTCGGCGTTTGGGTCTTCTAATGCACAATAGCCCTTCTTTGTTTCCCATCGTGAATCATCAATAAATTCGTTGGGTTATTTACTGTCCGACTAAAACAAAGAAGGTTGCTCACAAAATAAAGGCTTTGTTGAATGGACGACAGAGAGGATTAGACAAAAAATCTTCCACGAAATCTGGTTTCTGCCGGCATAATATCCAAATTAAAGGCACCAAATTGCTTTGTATGCTTTATCATCTAACCTAGCTAGCTAGCTAGCCTTCATACTATTTAAACAACAAAATGTTACAGACATTGGCGTAAATTCTGTGCTAAATATATACACACTTTATAAAACAGCGATTCAAACGAACATTATGGTAAGCAGAATGGAGAAAGTAAGGATGAAGATAATGCTGCAAGATGGTTCCTGCAAAATATTATGCATACAGTTCGAGTTTTTTTGTGTGGGAATAATCGTAAAAGGCTTTGCTTCAAAGAGATGGACGTACTTTGAAGCACGACATTGAAATAAAGGAGGCGTTCCGTTTTGTAAAAATGATCAAGCAGTCTTTTTTTGCTTAGAATTTTTAGGGACCGAAAGACTTCAAATACCTATGTTGGGGTTTTGAAAACAAAAATTTTTACGATTACTTTATTCGAACTGATACAGGAATGATCTCATTGCCAGAATTAACAATGCACGACACGCCACTGACATGAACGAGCGTGAATGCAGCTATTCCTTCGATCATATCGAGAGAAAACCAATCATGCAACCAAGATTACGAACAGACGTCCGTCCGTTCGGTGAGGACGAACGCTATGATTTTTTTCGTGAGCAAAAAGGGGCATCATTGGAATATTTGAGAAAATAACAACTGCAAATGATGTGTTTTCGGCTTTGGACACCTTTTCTTGAAGAGAAATTCAGTATTTTAAGCCATAGTGTACGACATGCAGAGAGAGAACATGAAAAGGAAAGAAGGCATGATTGTTATGAAGTGATACCAAGCCAGAGGGGAGTCGAGAGACAAGAAGGAGCTAGCAACAAAAAACCTAAAAGATTTTTTTCTCAAATAAGAAGGCAACAGCAAAAGTTATAATTAAACAAGATGATGTCTGATTTGATGATGACGGGTTTACACATTTAAAAAGGGATGCTTCTGTTGCCCCTTTTTTTTCTCCGTCGAATTCCCTCATGGAGAAATATACTACCTTCGTTACACCACAGTCGATGCAAGAAGTAAGTAGGGGAAAATGCGATTATAGCATTTCTTGGAGCATTAGCAGAGACGAAAAAGAGAAGATGGAAGAGGAACAAGTCATGAGATGGTCTTCAACCAACATATATCGTTTCCATCGAATGCCAAAAGTAACAACCGAAATTCAAAGCTCCTCAACCGTGGTCAGTTCAGGGACTTGAAACTGAAAGATGGAATTTGTTCCATTGTTGAAAACTTGCCACAATGAAGAGAAGAAAGAAATTGAAGAATGCACGACTAACTTCTTTCGTTAAGCCTCAACATCAACATCGGAATTTTCTGAGTCTAGTAAGCTGATTCAACGCGTAATTTTTATGATCTTAGGATGATTACAAGCGCAACTCGGTGGAAGCTTCTTGGCCACGCAAACAACCACCAAAAGCTCCACATCTTTTTCATTATCAAATTCCCTGTAAAATTCAACCTGATGCTTCTGCTCTTTCGGATTTAGACACATCACTTGTATGCTTTTTATCTAGTCGTACATATGGAGGGTGTTCATACATTTACAGGTAGATATAAAAAGCGTAATGTAAAATCTTGAAGGGAACATTCAAATGCAGTATTTTCTCTGACTTTGGCTATTATACATTTCTATGCTTATAATAATTTCTTTTTTATTAAAAATTATTTAATACCTACCCGTACCCATTCACTTGCGTATTTTTCTCTATTTTTTTATCTTCGTAGCAGGTTGGCAACTGGCAACTTGTGTTAAAGGAAATGGGAATGACCTGTAGAGAAGAATATAGGAGTTGGCCAATGCGTCTGTCTACCTGCATGCATCAAGCCCAGGCCATGCAAACTTTGTAGTTTTAGTTTAACATTTATTAAAAAGCACTGGCTTGACTTGATATGCACAATCATTTTTACTTGCAAGAAGTAAGAGTTAGCAACGTGAAAAACGCCTCAGGTTATTACATTCCCTTGTGACTGGCATTTTTTAAGATGGTTTTTTCTACAAGACGCTTTCAAACTTGCTCGCTTACTTACCTTTTTCAGTTTCCTGCTCATCATATTGACAAGGGTACGATTCTCGCTGCATTTAAGGGTAAATGTGTGTATTTTTCATGTCTACTTCGTTGTTGAGAAAACAGCAACTTTCCGGTGGTAAGAGTGGTGTTTCTGCCTTTTATGCATTTCTTTAGTTGGTGATTACTGAAAGCTTGCGTTCATATGCACTGAAGGCAGTGCAGTATTCCCAATAATGTAGCAGTAAGCAGAGAATTTGATGCTTTGAAAAATGTAGAAATGTGATATATTTTTGTAGACATCATCATATTATTCCTTTGTTCTAGCATGTGTTAATCCAATAGACTATAGACATTACATATTATTTTGTTTACTTTGTGCAAGTTTGTTTGAATAGTCAAGAGCACATTTTTGATGCAACGCAGTTTTTATGAGACGACTCTGGCAATAATAATCTGTTCATGTTTATCAAATGCACTTCCCCTCATTGCTTAGTCTCTAGAAATAATTTGTGCCACAAGTACGGAGTATGACATGACATGAATCAAGTCTCTGGTTTTCAACCAACTCCGTGGTCATTTCCTGATTGAAAGAATCAAAGCATATTTTCATGCTTTTTGTTCAAGCCTTTGTCATTTGCATTCATTGCACTGCTGAACTTCAAATCATGTCATGAAATAAAAGATATGAGGACGGGGTAATGTGCAATATACATGCTTTCAAAGCAGCTGCATGCTCTCAACTGAGCAAAAACAGAGATGAAAATCCACATGTGATACTTTCATAACTATTTAAACTAAATCCCAGACATTGTCCAAGCCACAGCCACATCTCACTCACATTGTCAGCAATACTCATTTGTACAATTTTATCTTTCAGTGTTGTGCTATGCATAGGGATGGATGGATCATTTTCCTATATGAATGTAATAATAACTCCTCATATTTCTTTCTCTTCTATTCTACATTTACATTATTAGGTATTTGTCTGGCAATAAGTCCAAGCATGGACTTTGTCACTCAAGAGGGAAACGTTTCAAAGAATATATTCAAAGCATTAGCATTACGCTACTACGACCTCCCCAACACCAGATGTGATTTAAGAAGGAGGGTTGATTTCATCATATAGGTAGGGTATGCATCAACCCGTGGGGTTGAAAAGACAGGGAGAGCTTAAACAAAGTAGTAACAGCCTGGCATGGCATCGTCAACTTTTTTCCCTGAAAAGTTCATGCATTCATGAGACAGAGAAAGGGAGGAGGGATGAATTTCGTTGTTGTTGTACAGCTCAAACTTCAAAGTTTGTTTCCCACATTAAAGTTTCCCCTATTTAGTAGGCATATCTCTACCACGATAAATACGAGGTTGAAAACTCGACTGTTAAAGAAATGGAGAGGTACCATGAAAAGCATTGTCAAGCCGAAATGCAAGGAATGCAGTTTTTCTCTAGCTCTCGTCATAACTAGCTCTCATCATAAAACTAGTAAGAAAAAGAAAGGGTCAAAGAGGAGGTAGACGGAAACATGCTGCATCTTCAAGTCTTCAAGTCGTCTTCTGTAATTAAGGAGTTTCATACATAAACTGCATTACTTGTCTACTTATCCTTAAACTGAAAATCACGCCAGACAGACAATGCATTGGCCATTATTATCAATGCAGGAAAGAATTTTTACGTTTATTACAGGAAAATTCCTTCGCATCACTTGACACTATATGCATTATTTAACTAGTATACATATACTAGAGTGACGGCCTACTCATGTTATGTTAGAGATAGTGGACAAGAGAAGACCAAGACCATCAGTGCGTAATGTTAGACGAAGAATATTATCGTCTTCAAGTTTATTTCTACGTTTTCAAGAAGAGATAAAAACTCTCCATCTTTCCACGTTCGTTATCGTGTATTGACTGTTCAAGCGTTTGTGTGGTTGGACAGGACTGAGCTTGTTCTTGTGGTCAAGCGTGAAGAGGACCTTAAAGGAGGTTCGTAGTTCGTGTTCAGCATATTATTCTTCATGCATATATGTAGTTTAACTTTACTTCTTTATATCTTGAGACGTTCATCCTCCTCACAGTAAGTCCATCATTTTCGAATTCAACTTTTCTTGTCTTCAACAAAAAAATTCCTTATACATCAGTAGCGAAAGTAGTAGTTGGTCATACAGGAGTCATTTATTTGGAACACAGCAGCTAGTAAGCTAGGAGCAAAAGCAACCCGAGATATTCACTGTATTAAATGCATGTGACAGTAGCACCAGCAGCAGTTAGTTAAAAAAAGGGAAGAAGCACCATAGGATTTTTTTGGTAGTTGGTCCACTGGTAAGTAGCATTGTAGTAGCAGCTAACTAAAATATTATATTTTAGTAATTTAAGCTACTAGAGTAGCAGCTACCGATGCTGTATCATTTCTAGCGTACTTCTCGATCTTCCTTTTAGCATCCTCGCATCACAAGCGCAGCGATATCTGGTAGCCGTTTTCGTGTTCGAAGTCGTAGTCATCTCTATACATTCTCGTTTTTAAATATTGCCGATTCAATGCACTTTTTTCCAACAACCATCATGCTACTTTTATTGTTATGCATTGTAGACAAAAATGAGCTTCACACCAGCATCACCACCACCACTTGCCTTCATCTTCGTAAAACATCTTTCTTCGAAAAATAAAACATAACTATGCTGCTAAGGTACATGCATATTAGTACTGGTAGCATAGGATCTGTCTGTTGCGCGAGTCTGGCGAAAAAAAAA